>QANX01003266.1:134647-253835 GCA_003254975.1 Ochetophila trinervis
TATATATATATATATATATGAGTTTGGACCCATTGAGCCTTTGTGCAAAATTGGGTACTAACATTCACAAATCTAAGCAATCTAACTAGCTTATAAACTGCTTATATGGAAACAACTAGCAACAGACCTACCAAAACAGAATAAACAACGTAAGCAAATAGTAAAGTGCCATATGGCTAAATAACAACTGACTTGTGACATTAGCCTGCTACAGAAATCTGACGTGCCAAAGAGATCCTAACTTTATTTCTAAGGCTTCAAAATTTGATTAGTTTAAATGGATTTTTTTTTTCTTTCCTTTTAACTCAACATAAGTTGATTAGTTTATGTAATATTACTCAGGATGCCAAATTGTGATCGAGTGTGGGAGGTATATGACGTCTTTTTGTCACTATTTTGGGGGACTAAAAGAGCAACGTATAGAGGGAAACAACAAGCTGTAGAAACGAGGGAGAGAGCAAGTGTATGGACCAAGAGACAATAATGGTGGCACGTATTTGGGTGGGGATGGTTGAGGCAAAAAATTTGATGAGAGAGTGACAATCAAGATGCTGGATTATGTCAAATACAAAAATACAAATTTCCCACTATTTTAAAAATCTCATTGATCTACTCATGTGGTTTTAGAATTTCTGATTTGTCCTTCCACTAGGTACTTGTTTTTCAAATTTTTATTTTTATTTTTTATTTTTTTAAAAGTTTTAAAAAAAAAAATTGTTGTTTTATAACCAAAACACAGCTTTCTTAGTACATAGCCTAACAATTGGAACATACTGCTAAAACAAATCCCAAATCCCAATCATTGAAAGAAAAAATTTGAAAGGCAGAAATGCCCAAGTCCAAATCCCCATTCTTGTATTTTCCATTCAAGTTCAGGAATCATTGTAATCATTCTGGAAAGACTGACTGACAAATGCAAAACAATCTGTTCTTGATGTGGTAACATAGTGTATTACATGCCAATACATTATTCCTACTACTAGATATATAAGCATCAACAGCATAACAGTCTTCAAGAGTCACTGACAAGTTTGAGGCTTGGCATTGAGGATCCTGATAAGAAGGATTTGATGAGTGTAAGAGCAAGTTTGGGTCTGTGCAGAGGGACTTCGTGGCCTGCTCCTCTCACGGACACGAAGGTTAGCCCAGCATATTCTTGGGTCCATCCTCCAACCTGTTCATTAATCGGATTAATCGAAAATCATAAGCCGGATACAAATTTTCTTTTTTTCTGAAACTGTAGTTTTAGTTTTCAATATGACTATCAAGTTTGAAGTTGATATATAAAGACTTTTAACATCCAGCACCAGCAGAACAACCAAATAGAGTTTAGTTACAAGTTTTCAATACTATGAAGCTGACTATGAAGTAATACTCTAGTTCAGTCTATACTCTTGTCAAGTCTACAGTCAAACATAGAAAAGTGCACTGGATTTCGTTATCCGCCATAGTTTTAGATATCTTTTATAATGCAGGACCATAATAATCCTTCGTATATTAAAAGGGTTATATTCAGCAAAACTGAAATCTTATTTAGTTTTGATCTAATTGGATAGTTTCATTGCTAAAATGAATGCTTATTACATTGTTTATGATGAAACACATTTTTTATGACACAAGTTATCTGAGCAGTTACTTACTTGTCCATCTTCATACCAGGCGCGCCATGGCTGTACAGTTGGTAGCTTAAGAGCATCTATACTGTACCGGGTGGAAGTAATGGGGATTACGGAATCTGTATCACCACTGTAACATGGGAAAGTGGACATATGCACAATGATTAGCAAGTGTTTAACAAAATAGGAAACGAGCAAATTGCTAGCCAGCTAAAATAGGAGGTTCTATCTTAAAAGTATTAGACTTTTTTTATTTATTTATTTTGAAATTGGGGATGGGGGTTTCAACTCCAGTCCTTTAACTCAGGGCCTGGGTGTTTTTACCAGTGGACAATGCCAATTGGACTGTCCCAATGGGACAAAAGTTTTAGACTTTAAGATAAACATTCCACATCAGAAGTGATGAGAAATTACTACATCACCACTTCATGTTAGACAATTGTTAACAGAAATGACTTGAGTAGTTTAGTTATTTATATCATGGTGACATTATTAATATAGTTAAAGATAGAGATTATTGAATTTTAATATGTTAGTATTTACTATTAATTTGGGTGTTCGCTAGAATTTCCTATTTTGGCTTGGACTGCCTTTATAAAGACAGGCCTTCTCATAACCTAATAAACAAAAAATCAATATTGGATGTTACATTAACATATATTATATAATATTGAATATTATAGACTAGTAATGCTTGGACTGCCTTCATAAAGACAGGCCTTCTCATAAACTAAAAGACTAGAGATCAACATTGGCTGTTATATTAACATACATTCTATAAGATTGAATATTATAGACTAGTAATACATCACATGTATGTGAAATGCTGCAGAAAAGCCCATGGAAATGCTAGCTAGACATGAAAAGAATCCTCCAAGCAGTGAACAAAGAAAGTATATTATATCCCAGGCAATGAGTGAAACCTGAACACCCATATACGAAGTCCTGCATGTATCAGCTCACGATAAACGTCCAGCACTGTTTTAGGAGAATCCTTCCAGCCACCATATACCACCTCACTACAAACCAAATAGAATAAGGAGGATAACATAAATTAGGACTTCCATCTGTATGCCACATCAATCAAGGTTATCAAAGTCTAGATGTAACATGCTAACAGATATATACCAAATGCCATTAGAAAGCTAAATAAAGTTTTAATTTAACAAAATGCAAAATGTGGTGAATACTGCACATGCAATTTATATTTCACAAATACAATTTATCTAGATGTTAACATGATAACATAAGATTTCTACCAAAACAAAAAGCATGATAACAGAAGATATATACCATATGCCATTAGAAAACTTAGTATGGTTTTTATTTAATAAAATGCAAAATGTGGTGAATAGTGTAAATAAGGTTTATAATTCCCATTTACCAAACAATCAAAATTTCCATTATGTTGACCTTATAAAGATGCTAATAATCGACTTCACCAAACATTTACTGTTGACATCATGTACTGCTTAAAATATCAAACACCTAGCATCAAATCCGAGAAGTAGTTGCAGTTAGGTATAATCATAGATAGACTATGTATGAGATGGAAGGAATCGAGACTCATATAGTTTTACGAAACATCCTGTTCTAATTTATTTCATTGACAACCCAAGAAACTAAAGTAAGGTTCCTCTATTTCATCAAAATAGTATATGAGGGAATAACTTACTCATCCTAACTACCTGCCCAAACCAAAAGGAAAAACAAAAGTCAAACTTAACTTGAGGGTGTCTTCATCTTCCTCGACTAGAAAAGCCAAGTTCAGGTTAGCGGGCATAAATGTGCTGTTCCCTTAGGAACATTATATTTATACAGGTATAATCAGCCAAAAGAATTTTAAACCATTAAAGTTCGGAGACCTAAATTTTTGTTGGAATCAAAAGCTTCTCAGTATATCTTTGGTAAACTATACCTGCACGTTTCCCAGTGACCTGGTGCATGATTTGGATCCACATGAAGTGCCTGTTGAACCTCGGGAAGATTGAAATATACAACTGAGTGTGCCTCAGTACAAGGATCATACTTCTGACCAATGTGGCCAACCTTCTGTTAGATGACATTACATTTTATCAATGGCCTGAGAAATATCTCTGACAAACATAGAAACTCTCTTCGGAGCAATAATTCAATATTCATGAGGGAATATATATTATTTATGGAAATTCAGTAGATTTCACTAATAGAAAGCATAGAAACACATAAAAGCTCCAATTGTTCAAGACATGAGCAAATTCTAGTTAGAAGTTACGGGTAAAAATTGTACAGGTACCTCATAATGATGCTAAACCAATTTGCACCTCGAGCAACGAAATATTGGGTATCATTGGTAAGGTGGTTTAACAAATAGACATAGCAACTATGTCTGTGGACACAAACACCAACTTCATGTGTCAACATAGACAGGGTGTTAGACACACAGAATCTGACTAATCTAGACACAATTGCATGCATTGTATCTTTGTATTTGTAGACGCAAAGGATTTCACAAATATCTAATCTTGTTAAAGTAAATGAAGCAATTGAGCATATAAAACACAAGGACATGATATGTCCGATACAGCAAGTATTTTACAGGTGTCCAAGAAATCATAGCATATTGTTTAGAAAGAAAACAAGCAAAAAAATATCCCAAAAATATTTCATGATTGATATGCTGAAGAAGCTATGATCTCCACTTACATAAGGCAATTGGAAGTTGGGACACCAATGTAAAGGGGTAGGTCATCAATTTCTACAACCAAATTCTATATTGAATTTTTTTTTTTTTTTTTCCGATTTTAAACCAAAATCTATTATCTTGGGCTGTGGAATGACTAAAAAAAAGTGCAAAAACTCCACAAGGAGAGGAATGGTTTGACTGAAAATTTATATTGGGAACACTCTACATTGCTAAAGAGACAGCTGATTGAAAGTTGTGTCACTGCCAAGAATGAAGTCATCCTGAAATATATTTCTTAGTTTATCCTCGCAAGGACAATAATATACCGGTATTTTATACAGGTAGATAATTATGCATAACTATTTTAAAAATGATTCACTCATGGACCAGCAATTTGAAATCTGTTATGAAACAGTCACTAAACTTAATGGTACTCAAAACAATCTTAAAAGATATGTTTGAATTGAAAGTTCATAAAGGATGCAGCTAATTTAGGATGTGCATACTTACATTCCTTCTTTTGAGCAATTGATTTGACTGGCTAATGTTAGCAGAGCAGGTAGGAGTAAAGATGCTATATGGGTCAACATTCCCAAGCTCATCATTAGCAATGTCTAGAATCTTATCACATGAATTTGAGGAGTGTATAAATGACTGGAAATCACATAGAACGTTAAGTAACTTGAATGTTTGATCAGAAATCATGCCAGCTGACCACAGAAATTGGAAAACCCCCAAGTGATCATGGTAATCATCAGTTAGTGCATTTCCCACCTGCATTGCACACATGTCTTGATTTTTGAATATGTTCACATGCCACAACAAATACAAAATGTAATTATAATAAAGAATGAGCCTATACCATATAACCCTTCAGATTAATGCCATTCTCCTTTGCTACCAAGTTGTACCTTACAATAGCTTTGCTTAGCTGAGGAATGTAGTGTCCTAGTATAGAGATCTCAATGGTTAGAAGTATATGTCAAAACCAAGCACTATTTGTAATTTGCATTATATAAAAGTTACACCAGGAATTAGAAATTAGGAATGGAGTTGAGCTACTAGTTGCTTAACCTAAACATTATAAGTATTTTTTAGATATGCCCCTTCTGTAAGAAACACCCAGCAACCAGCTATAAGATCAAAATTACAATAGAAACTCTTTTAAATTCAGCTTTATATATTCATATAGAATCTTGATCTTCTACTCACTGGTAAGCATGAAGTTTATTCACACCAACCATTAAATTAATATCTAAGTCATTCAAAAAAGAAAAATAATTGGGATTTGAATTTCATCAATTTGGATACCGGTCATACCCACTGGTGAATATGAGATCAAGACTACATATGCACACACATACATTGAGACATGTATAAAGATTATTAGAATAATCAACACAGTTGTGAGGTTTAGATAAGCACCAAGTATAAAAACAATATTATGAAGTGAGTGATGAAGATAATTCTATAGTCTAAGGGGTTCACAGGAAAAACAGAATACTAAACATTAAAACGGGTGTGGAAAGGGATACAAAAAGTTTCTAGTTGTTATTATTTGCTTGAAAGAAAGTCCTATTAGATCTGTTGACAAATACTACTTTTGCGATCACTTCTGAAAAGAACAAAATATATGATAACACAGAGCCTAAGAGAGTCAAACAGGAGAAAGAAAGTGTACAGAATATGAGTCTTAATAAACGTTCAAAGGCATGGAAACAAAAAAAATTGCTCTATATTAGAAATAAAAAAGCGACAATGGTGATCTACCCGCATAGCTCTCTCCTGTAAGATATAAGTCCTTTCCTTTGTATTGGGGAAAGCGTTCAAACCAGTTCAATAAAAATGCAAGAGAGTCTTTAGCTGCTCAAAAGTGAAAAAACAAAAAGGTATGATAAGTTAATGTTGATGATACCAACAAGAAAAAATTTCAATTACATTTAAGAGGCAGTAAAACAGCCAATGGCATACCAGTCCTTTTATCTCCATTGGTTAACAAATCAGAGGAAGTATTTGAATACGAAAAACCAACTCCAACAGGAGAATCAACGAATAGAACATTAGCAACTGCAAAATGGTTAAGGAAGTTGGAGAGAAATTGCATGAATGCAAATAAAAAGACTAACAATGCAATTAATTCTATCATTCTAGCAAATTTAGTGCATGACTTGATTAAGTATTTATGAATGCAGTCACGTATACAGGAAACAGCTACTTCAATAAAGTGGATGACTTACAAAAAAGTTACTTTCACAAAAGCATTTTTGGTAATGTTATCAAATAAACTGATGTGGGAATACAAATCAGCGGGAAATTTTTTTGTTTTATGGGCTCAAAAGAAAGACACTCAAAAGAAGAGGTGATTATTTTAAAAATCATGGGCTCTTACCTCAGAGGAATGCATATAATTATTTATAGTTTTCTCTTCATCATTATTATTGTTATTATTCCAGCGTGGAGTTATGAGCTGCACTTATGGCTTGAACTGTACAACATGGAGACACAATTTATAATTTAAACTCTCTGCTAATCAGCTGGAACTCATTTTGATACAATTTGATTATGCTCACTCACTATTCACCAACTCTTTCCTAGTTTCATTAATGTTCAAGAGAGGGGGGGTTGGGGTTGGGGGGTGGAATATAGGAATTTTAAATCTTAGCACAGTAATGAAAGTCTGACATGTCTGAACGGGAGACTGCTTACAAGTTCCGTACCTTGATTCCAAGAGTATGAGTTCAAATATAGGGTCTTTCCATCTGGCTTAATATGGAATGGTCCAATTTCCTCTGCCTCCCCATAGGCAATGGATGAACATCCAGGACCTGAAAGAGGTCAGAAACCGAATTCAGAAAATCTCTACATCGTACAAAAATAACAAATTAAAACGAATTGATAACTGACGAAAAGGCCCAATAAGAAAAACAATGAAAGAACGAACAACCACCCAGTTCAATCAATAGAGGAAGCGAGTTATTGCCTCATACCATCACTGAGATTATTAGCAAGGAAATGTTTTTTTCTTTCCCATTTAAGTTCCAAAGTAGAACATAAACAACGAAACCAAAAGCCTCTAAAGTCAAAACAGCTACTAAAATTTATAAAAGGGCATTGCAAAAGAAGAAAGAAAAAAAAAATTGAAAAGTTTGACCTCCATTAGACCAGAGAACAAGAGGCTTAGAATCAGGATCCTCGACAGCCTCAATGAACCAATAGAAAAGAACCCTCCCAGATTTCTCGTTCACTGTGACATAGCCAGAATAGTGAGCAAAGCTGACGTTGAAGGTCTGTCCTGGGAGCTCCAAAACTCTATCTTTAAGCTGTTGGAGAAGTGGGTCAGCGGGAAAAGTCGCGAAAACATTGCGCAGTTGAAGATCAACGAGTACAACAAAGAAAATGAAAAGAAATGACAATCTTGTGTTGGCCATGGTTTGAAGCTCCTGTCTCAGAAAAACTACTAAGTATGGGATATTGGAAAAGCTGAGAAATGGAGGTTCACAGGAAATAGCAGTGACAATGACGGTTGCTTTGTTGGTTTTCGCTAACAAATTGCTACGAGGCTTTTCCACCCATCTCACGGCCTCTCTCTCTCTCTCTCTCTCTCTCTCTCTCTCAACATCCACTGTAAAGCCAAGTATTAAGCCATTCACTAACAAACCAAAGGGCTTTCTCTTTCTCTTGCTCTGCCGGTGAGCAAATTCTCCTCATCTTTTTTTTTTTTTCTTTTTTTCTGAAACCTCATCTTCCAGTATTTACTAGTTCTTTTGTTTGATTTTGATTTTTTTTTTTTTTTCATATTTTTTCATCCTCCACAGGACTAGAAGGTCCGGATTATTATTATTATTATTATTATTATTATTATTATTTTTTCTCTCATCGAAACGACAAAATTTGTTTGATTTATGATTTTTGTACTTATAAATTAACAAGTAAGACATAAAAAGCAATAAACTTTATGACACCCAACTTTTAGGCATTAACAGAAAATAGCAAAAAACCAAAACCACCCAAGAAAACATGTAATTATGGTGTATAAGTTTAAACCGTGCTGTTATTATTCTTCTCGTAAACTCGGATTTAAATGCAGAAAAAGTGGGTTGGACCAAACGTATGAAAAAGTTAAATCCAGCTTATATGTTGTCAGTTTCTGAACAGACATTGCTTTAAAATGATTTTTTTTAAAATAAAAAAAAAACTAGAACTTTAAAATGAAGTAATTAGGAATTGCAATGGGGCAAGTATTATCCGAATCTGCAAATTCAAATCTTAGCCCGTAAAATTCGAATGCGAACCACACCTATTTGCCATTTAAAAAGGTATATATCTAAATTTAAACCAGTCGGGTTCACGGAAACTCCAAACCTGACCTAAATTTTTTTTTTCTCTTTAAATACATTGCATGCATGATGCACACAGTTTATCTAAACATTACTTTGTTAGATATCACATACTTTTGTAAACTTTTTTAGAGTCAATTGCAAATTTTAAAAAGTAATCTAATGGCATTAATCCAATCTTTCCTTTTTCATTTGTATGTTGATGCCCAAAAATATATACATGCAACAAATAGGTTGTTTGTTTGCTTTAATACAATTTTTTTTTCTTCTGAGCCCGTAAAGTAAAAAATATTTACTTTTGTATTTTCACCTGAAAGAAACTTAGTTGGCATAAATAAAGACCTAATACCTTGTTATTACTCTTTTTAATTTTGATGAATAATTAAACTAAGCTCTAAACATTAACATTCTATACAAAATTGTCATATATATCAACTAAAAAACCACAATATTTTAAGGTCTTAGATTTGTTAGTTTTGAATTTTTAATATACTATAACTATTTTACTCTTTTTCAATTAATTTTAATGAAAAATCACAAATGACAAAAGTGTTCATAAATTATTTCAAACTTTAAAATATTTTATGGAACATGGACAAGCATTAATATGCAACGATGATATTTTATTTGATACGGGGAGTGGGAGAAGTTCCACTAAACCCAAGAGTGCTAGATGTGTTGGTAAGGATTTTAATTTTTGGCCAAAAAAATCAATGTTTGAGTATTTCATTGTCTGGATCGGATGCTCAATGTGTCATGTTGAACTAAGCGTAATGACTAAATGTAAACTGATAGGTTGGTCGACGTAGATAAGTCTATCACTCGGGGTTGCAAAGGGATACATCAACATCTACCTTTATAATTTTTTTACCTTACGAAAAAAAAATAATAAATAAATTAACTTATCTACCAAACAGGCATTTTTACCTAAATAAAGAAATCACATGCATCACACCCCATTTTACAATTGTTTGTTAGAAATGGTCTGATTTTCATTCTATTTTTTGACTCCCATCCATCTTTATCTGAGTAGGATGTTCAATATATCATACTGAATTAAGCGTAATGATGAAATATAGACTGATAGATTGGTCAACGTTGATAGATCTATTTAAAAAAAAAAANAAAAAAAAAAAAAAAAAAACCCTTAACTTATCTACCAAACAAGCATTTTTACCCAAATAAAGAAATCACATGCATCGCACCCCATTTTACAATTATTTATTAAAATGGGTCTGATTTTCATTCTATTTTTTTGTCTCCCATTCATCCAATATTAATCATCTGATTTTATATTAGCAAAATAATAATATTCATAATAATCCTGATTCATATATTTTATAACTTATAAGCTAAATTTCACTTTAGCCACTTATTTTGTTCTTTTGAAAAACCTTTAGTCTGTAAAATTTTACTATATAACTCCCATATCTTTCATTTATATTTCACTTTAACCTTTTCATAGTTAAGACTCAAACAATTAGTCAACTTATATATTTGATTCAAAACGACATTGTCAACCTTTCAACTTATTTATTATTTTATTTATATTTGTTTCCAAATAATTATTATTTTACTTATAATTTTTTTGGACATAAATTTTGTGAAAATAAATATCTAGTCATTAATAGAAAAAGATTATGATTGATCTTTATAATTTTTTATTATTATGAATTAAAAATGTTATAATTTTAATTTTGAATAAAATATATCAATTGACTTAAGTTTGATTAGCGATAGGAGCTAAAGTGAGACAAAAATAAAATGTGAGACCATTATAGTAAAATTTATCAAAATAGAGATATATTTGTGCAAAAAATTCAAAACATAGGAGGCATAATTGAAATGTATCCTAATATATAAATATTGAGAAAACAAATTGATAACTCTTGATTTTTGTCAAAATTATAGGCATGTTCTCTCAACTTAAAATAAATAAAGTAACAAAAAAGAAAATAAAGATATTAACTTTTATATTGAGAAAGTAGAGTTTATAGATAGCAATGTTAGTGCCCGTAACATTTTACAGAAAATAGATGTATTAAACATGTGTAAAATTGAAAAAGAAAATTACACTTATTTATGTACCCATTAGTCAATAATTAAATTGACTAATAGAATATTCCTTTTTGAATATCATAACATATAATGTTGAGAACACTCCCATTTTGTTGGATTAATTGAAATAATTAATATATATATATATATATATTTTGTATGTAAGTGTAAGCTATTTGCTCGTTTGGGGATGAGCATAGAGAAAATAATATTTTAGATTAATTACACTGGAAATATTATAAATAGGTATGTAAATTTTTTTTTGTAGCAATTTAATATTCATACTAACTAAAATGTTTCACCGTTACTATTTATTTTCAATTTTGTTTGAAAATTCCTGTTATCCTCACATGCAGCGCGGGATAAATTATGTCATTTTGCATGATCATTCCTATTCTTTTCCATTTCAAACAGAAAACTAAAAAGTTTTGAACTTCCATTTACCAACAACATAGATTGTAGAGACTTGGCCATTAGAATTGGAGAATCCAACATAGATGCATGGTTTAAACAAATCAAACTCTTTGAATTGATCGGATAGGTCAATTTTGGCAGCAAGAAGAAAATTCGAAGGCTTGAAAAATGTGAAAACCATTGAAACCCGTATGATATGAAGGTTGAATTGGGTTTGAAGTTTTGGATGTTTATACACCAAATTGGTTATTAGGCTTCATCAGAATTGAAGAGACAAAACTCAATGATCATTTGGTTTATATACCACTAAAATTTCAAATCTAATTCAACTTTCATGTCACCAAGATTTTGACCACTATTGTTATTTAACCCAAAATATATAGATTAACAACTACTAAATCATTTACAAAATAAAAATAAAATAGTTTAATCTTCACATGTACACTACTACAGAATAGGGTCAAAGACGACGGTGAAAATCCGTCGTCTTACGTGTTTAGACGACGAACACGAAATCGTCGTCTAATGAGGCGTCGTCAATACTAATAAAACATCGACGACGGTTTAAAACCGACGTCTAAAACGTTACTGAAGCCACGTGGATGCCACGGGGCAAATATATAGACGACGGTTTAATATTGGAACCGTCGTCTATGTTNTGAGTATCAAAATTGCAAAAAAAAAAATTTAAGTATTTACTTATAACATTTGACATAATTATGGTATTTCCAGTGTAATTAACTCTTGATAGTTTTCTTTATTTTGTCATATGTAAAGTTTTGAAGCGAAAAAACACCTTAAAGATAAAAAAATTTTTTTTTAACATGTAATAATTGTTTTTATCCCACTTTATTTTTTTAAAACAAGTTTTATGCAATAAAGTGTAGTAATATTTAATTGTTTATTTTTTGGTTTATTTATTCACTAAAATATATTTAAGTTATTTGAAAATGTCAATGAATAATATTTTATCATATTTCATTTTGATAATATTTTTAGTAAACTTTTTAATATATATAATACTATCCATTACTTAAACTTTTTGTTTGGTAAGGAGGAGAAAATTAAATTATTATTTTGACAATTAGAATTAGTTATAATATACAATACTATAATTAAATAAAAAGGGTTTTGAAGTAGAGGTGAAATTTTTTGTTAATAAGTCATCAATCTATTTATTTAAAGTTATAAATCGTGTTAGAATTTTTCAATTCTAACCCACACTCATTTAGTATTCATGTTAAACAAGTAAACATGTTTAATCTATTAATAATATATTATATTTATTTTAACAAAATAATATAAATAAGATGTTTATCTATTATTATTTTAAATTTTTGTACAATAGTGTAACTTAGACTTTACTTTTATTATATTTATGTCATATTTTATTGAGTATATATACATTCTATATATTGGTTAGATGTATAAATATTATATATATNTTTTTTTTTTTTTTTTTTGTCATTTTGGCTTTTGGTTTTGGGTAGCTAGATGGGAATGCAAGTTTTCAACACATTTGAGTTTTGCCGGTAATTGGGGTGGCTGGATTTGACTAACCAACGATATTAAGACCCATCTCATTGGGCTTCTGTGATAACAAAAATGGTTTCGAGCTTTTGTTTTCAGTTCCAATATTATATCTTTTTTTCAACTTTTTCTGATAATGATTACACAGCCTCATACCTAATCCTACAATTATACAAGTGAAAGTTGCCATTTTGAAATGCTTTCTTCTCTTTTTTGTTAAAACATCTTACCGGGTATTATACAACTAATTAATCTGCAAACGAAATCAGATTATATATATTTCCTATGCTGTATTGTATTAGCTAATATAATATTAACATATATTGTATTAATTTGTATTGTACTAATATATATTATTTTAGCTTGTATTATTATTGTGCGGTGTTTAGTACCCAATTGTATTAATTTGTATAATTATTTTATTATTTTTTATGCAAACTTATACTGTACATAAAATAAAAAATAAAATAAATTTATAACGTTATTAATTAATAATTATGTAGTCTTTTATAATTAAGCCGAAAATAATTTTATAAAATACATATTTTAATAATTTTTTTAAAACAAGATTGTACTGTAAAAGTAAAAGAAAAGAAAAAAGATTAGTGTTATTAAAAAACCAAAAAAACAAAAAAGAGGAAAACACCCAAAAAAAAATCATTGTTATTAGAAATCCAAAAAAAATAAGAAAAAGAAAACAAATATTTAAAGCATGTTTGGAATACTGTATAGTAATACTGGATAGGATAATATTAATGATCACTACTACTAATGTTAGCCATATAAAGAGTTGTAATTACCCTTTGGGTTCCTAAATTCTTCATAACAATTAAATATTCCTTTTTCCCTATATTCCTAATCTGGTTCTCAAGAATAATAAGTATTGATATAAGTAAAATAAAACCAGATTTTATTTCTTTGTTCATATGAGCATATATTTACAATTTTTATATATCCAAATTTAAAACTGTTGTGCAAAATTCAAGTTTGACAATTTATCAAACATTCTGTCTGTGTATTATTTTTTTTAAGATGCAACAAACATAGACTTCAAAATTCTACCATACAAAGTTAACAATATGTAGAAAGTAAAAAAGAAAATGCAGCAAATCAACAAACAAGCCACAAAAATTTACATGGTTAGGCAGCAAAATACACCTACATGATCAACGGGATAATAATTGGGTTCAACTATTGAATCAAATAGGTACAAAATACTCTCCACAATCCAATAAATATTATTACAAGCAATAAAAGCTCAAGCTAACTAAATGAAAAAAAAAAAAAAAAAAAAAAAAAAAAAAANAAAAAAAAAAAAAAAAAAAAAAAAAAAGAAGAAGAAGAAGAAGAAGAAGATATTATCCACACAAAAAAAAAAAAAAGCAATTCCTCTTCACAAGAAAAAAAAAATCTATTTTTTGCCTTCAACTTCTTTGCTTTCCCTAGAGACACCTAAGAGCTCTTTCCAAAGGTGTTCAAACTCTCCTCTCTCTTTCTCTTTTTCTATCCACTGTTTTGGAGACAAAAAAAACTTATAAAATAAGTTCCAAAGAAAAAAGACCAAACCGCTTTTAATGAAAGGGTCCAAATTTGAGCCACACCATAAAAAATACCAAGTTTGATAGAATCACCAAAAGTAGCTATGGAAAGGGTCCAGCTAATTATGGATGGATAGAATTTGATCTGGTACACTATAAACATCATCCATATGAATGAATTTGTACTAATGTATAGATAAAGACACAAAATTTAAAATTGTGTTCTTTCACTACCCAAAATTTTTGTCATCTCATTCTTGATGAAATTCGAAAGGGATTGGGTTTCCCTACTTTTCTTTCTTTGTACCAAACTAAGACAGAGAGAGACCCACAAGTTAATTCAACAATCCAAGTGGGTCTTAAAGGAAAAAAACTATAGGCAATATAGCAGTGAAAACAATTGAAGGACCACCCAAATTTGAAGTGCAATATTGCATTCCTTCATAGCAAATATATAAGCGCCATTTAAATGCACACGTAAAAGCATTGGACAGCCCACATGGTGTTAAGTGAATTCATGGATAAGAAATATACCAGCCAATAGCTATATCTTAGTTTTTTTTTAGCTTATAATTAACGTGTGATTACTTGATTGTTATTATCATAATCTTGTATAACGGATAAGAAAGCTCATCCAGCATTTCTTCTTCAAATGGCTGAAGTATTTTGGTTGGTTTAATATTATTTTTTTCTTCCCATTATAGTGATGTACTACCAATAACAACCTTTTATTAATTTGGATGATCTATAAACGTACTAAAACTTATTCTGGATAGCGGCCGATTGGTGTCCTCTATGTTATTAGTTACTGAAACTAAATATATCTATATAATTATAATATATGTGCTCTTAGTATCCTAAATGATGATTTTTATTTATTTTTATTTTTATAACTATAAATATTGATTTATTGTCTGTTAGAAGTAATGCAATTTGATCCAATGTTGGCCAATAAACAAAACCACCTTACTTGTAATTAAGATGAAAATATCAGTATCAATTAAATTATCGAAGATAAAAAAAAAAGGTTTAAATGCATTTTAGTACCTTTTAAAAATTGAATTTGTTCACTTAGGGATCTCTACAATTAATTTGTGTAATTGATACTTTTTAAATTGAAAAAAATTGCACATTTGTCCAATTTAGTTTAAATTGACAAATTTTATCAATTTAAATTAACATATGACCCTCAAAATTATTTTTTCATTTTTTATTGTACCAAAAATTTAAAAAAAAAATTAAAAACATGAAAAAAAATTTAAAATTCATTTATAATTTTTTTTTCTCTTTTTAAATTTTTATTTTTTGGTAAAATTAAAAATGAAAAAAATAATTTTGAGGATCATATGTTAATTTTAAGTTGATAGAATTTGTCAATTTTAACTAAATTAGACAAATATACAACTTTTTTTTGTCAATTTCAACTACATTGGACAAATGTGCAACTTTTTTCATTTTAAAAAGTATCAACTGTACAAATTAATTGTAGAGACCCCTAAGTGAACAAATTCAATTTGAGAGGATACTAAAATGCATTTAAGCCTAAAAAATACGGAAATAACAATGCAAATATCGACAGAATCGATAAAAGATCAAAATAAATTGCAAAAATTTATAAGAAAGTATGAATATTTTTATTAAAAATTTATAATATGCTTACTTATTAAATACTTTATCAATTTAACTATAAAATTGAATGAAAATCAAATTTTTCATAGTCAATAGACCTATAGCATCCGTTGACAATAGCAAAAATATTTTTATTAAGTATAAATTATTCATTAATTAGAAAAACAATACAAATACATAATTATCTAAATATGATTTAATACCACATATAATTTTTTGATGGTTGAAATTTTCACTTTGGTATTGAGAGAAATATTGATTAAAAGATACATCTCCTTCATAGTTTTGCATATAATTATTAATATGCCAACTAATTGATCTAAAATTAAGTGTGATTATTAATATTACTATTGTTATGTAACTTATGTTGTATATCAAAAGTCTATGTTGTCCCTCTACACAATAACTTTCAAATGACAAAACTCAATCATGTTGTAATACTAGTCTACTACTGCATAACAAATTAAAAAAATGATTAAACAATTGAAAAAAAAAAAATAAAAATAAAATAATGATTAAAATTTAAAAATAAAAAAATTATAATTTAAAAAATATACACCGTATATCATTTTAATTTGTTAGTAATTAAAAAATATTATAATTATTATATTTTAAAAAATCCATAATATTTAAAAAAAAATTAAAAAGTTAAAAAATATTTTCAAAATTTCCATGGATATGGTAGAAATTTCTATAAAAATTATGAAAATTTTAACAAGAATATCGTACAAATATTAAAATTTTTGATAGTAATTATGAAAATTATACTTATTTTATGGATGGCATAAAGAAAAATAAAAATTTATAGCATGGAAAAAATAAAATTTTCATAAAATTTCTTGAAATTTTTAATTTTGTCATTGTAATATCTCGGTCGTTGTGGACGAGTAAAGTTCAGAAGATATCGCCAGCGCTTGAAATATTATTGCATTGGTCGTAGAATCAATAATCTTACAGCTCTCATTTTGTTGGTTTTCTTTTACTTTAAAAAAAGAAGAAAAATCGTACTTTTAAATGAATATAAATGATTGTTATATATTGAATTCGTCTACAATAAAACTTGTAAAAGTTTATATATCAAAGTGATTTTTTAAAACAATAATTTGAGATAGTTTTCGATTTTGCATTTTTTCTTTTTTTGAATATCCTCTAAATAGTTAAGAATTTCAACTATCATATTTGAAGAAACTGAAAATCGAAGTAAAAATTGTTATGGAAAATACCAAAATCAAAAAGTTTATGTTACCAAACAACCTCTTAAAACCGAAGATGGAGTAGATTGGGACTGTGGACACATGTAAATGTCTTTTTCACCATTTTATATTTTTATTATAATTACTGCTTTTTTTACGTTTATTTGGGATATTTTAATTACAATGGCAAGGATACGAACTACAGTGACTATTCATGTACGATTGAGGATTGACAATATTCACCAAAAAAAAAAAAAGATTGAGGATTGACAATACATCTATGATTCCTGGCGTGAAGTTAGCACATGGTAAATCACATCATGAATAGTCAAAATGACCTACTCATACAAATAGAATAAAAATGGCAATCAGAATCAAAATAACAGAGCTTAAGAGTTCACTTGAATTTGCTAATTCCACCTCCTGAATCAGAATAGCAAAAGCTTTTCACTAAAGTCAAGAATATATTGAAACCTAAAACCCAAATTTTACAACGCTCTCACTATAATAAGTTTATAAACCCCATAAATGGGTGAGCCACATGCCCGAGAGTGTATTTTAAACTAATGAGAAATAATCCACCAAGTTTAGGTAGCATAGGATCCATATTTGTTATAGCTTAATCAAACCCTTTTTCTTAGTAGTTTTGCCATTTTAGTAGCTGAAAGAAATTGTTGTACAAAATTTTGTTTCGTCCTTTTTTTGGCTTTTTGTTTATTTATTTGTTTCTTTTCTTGGAGGGGAGGATGGAAATAAGGATTTCAAGCAGATGCAATATAAAATGTCTCCTGAATGAAGAGTAATTTGTTAAACAAGGCAAACAAACATAAAGGTTTTGAGCGTTTCTTATTAATTATTAGTCACAAATAATTGCAGGAGACCTTGGCTTACTAGACTTTTTTTTTTGATGACTACCTTGGCTTACTAGACGTATAAACATTTAGTCACTAAAAGAACCGAGCAAATCGCATGAACATTTAGATTTTATAATTAAAATATATATATATATATATATATATATAGATATGCACAAATATTCCAACTATTAAAAAAAAAAGATTAAGTGGGGATATTTTCTTTTTGGGTGTTCTCGCCGGAAAATTATAGGGCATATTAGTGAATCACCCAAGTCCAACCAACTATATCTTATGTTTTACCCAAAACATAAATAAATAAATCTAATAAATAACTACCAAAACTTAATCTTCTTTTCCCTTCATTTTCGAAAGAGCAGAGTTGGTCAGAATCTTGCTATCATTTTGGCATCCGTAAAGATATAACGCTTTTTGGAATCATAGAAATCAAACATGGACATCTATATCCCTGACCCCAAAAAAATACACATGGACATCTATTTATGGAAATGAGAGAGAACTTATATACCCATTCATAAAAAATAAAAAAAATAAAAATAAAAATAAAAATAAAAAGGAGAGAGAGAGAGAGAGAGAACTTCCCCATCCTCAAGAAAGTATATTTTCTTCTAGAAAAGAGAATATTTTTCAAGCAAAGCAAAAGTATATGTTCAAGACTTTGAGATCTTCAAATCAAGTTACAATGTCCATTTGATAATATTCACATTGCGATGGCGATAATGAAAAAAAAAAAAAAAAACTTTTACTACAATTTAAACACAGAAGCAGAGTGATTTATCAAAATAGGTGAAAAAAACAAGAAGAAGAAGAAGAGACTTGTCAAAAAGAAATACAGTAGCAGAATCAGATTCAGACTAGCACCCAGGGGGGTGGGGATGAAGCCAGAATAAAAGAAAATTTACTTATACTATGAAGACTCAATGGAACGACGAGCACAGAGCCGCACCCTCCTGCAAATTTTAATGGTAAAGAGTTATTACGGAGAGACATAATTATGGGGAAAAAGAAAAAGAAGGCGATGGCATTTTTACAAACTTGTTATATGCTTGAATGTCATGTTGATACTGCTGAGCAGCCTCAGGATTTGCAGGACTTGCAGGGTTAGGATCAGTTAGTAGAGACTGCAACAAATTGCTTGTGAGCAAAATCACATTGTGATGGTGTACTAAACATGAGGGAGAAAAGGATTGGCAAGAGGAAGTACAACCATACGTACTTCTCTACTTGGAATATTTACCTGAACGGAAGTTAAAATTGTAGATACATTGTGACAGGGTGACCATGCATCCTGAATTATATCCATGCACAGTGTACCATCGTGATAAACTGCATAAAGGGTGTATTAGAAAAACGCTAAATATACGGAAGCAAAGTTAAGTGATAGTCACATAATTTATCTGTCTAAAAAACCAACATTATTAGAGATCCAGATTGCATACTGCAGGACATATAATATACTGCTTTGTATGTGACATTCTGGTTGAGGATTACATGCAGAAACTATTATTAGTCATCTTTACTGTGATTGCTTATTTGGCATGACAGAGTTAGTTTCAGAATGAATGAAATTTGCATTACAGTAGGAGTGGCCCATTATCAACAAACTCATTCCCCTTCTCCCCCTTCAAATGGACTTGCTTGAAATCGAAAAGAGGAACTGAAGCTGACCAGAATTCAGGCCTATTATACCTTATTACTGAAACAATTACTCTATCAACTTGGGAAATACTTTTCCAAAGAATGATTAAAAGCAATGCAGGTGAAAAATCTTAGTCAAAATACTAGTAGTTGGAATAAATGGGCATAATGAAGAAAGCTCCTGTTGTGAAACCAAAATAAGTCAATGTAGATGTCCTGAATCAGAAATTAAAATCCAGGTCGAGGCCTAGTGTAAACCTCTTCCAGTTATGCAGTTTAAAGCCAAGCAACCAAAAAGTAGCCTCTTAAATTCTCTAGGCTTAGTGAAGATTTCTACGGGCACAGGGTAGTAACCTGTTATTATAGGCATTATAAATTGTCTTAGAATATCATTGCAGCACGAGACCACTCTCCATATCTTATGGTTATTTAACATATCTCATGTAGTTGCCTCACATGTGACCCGATACCAGGGGGGAAAAAATAAAAAAATTACAACAGATTGCAAAGTCTTCTTAAGTTGTCATATAGCTTTTACCTAAAATGATTATACCAAAGAGACAAAAACAATGCAGATTTTCAAGGCTCATATCAAGCTCTCTTGACTCTAACCTCCTAACAATTCTGACCATGCAAGTAAAATTGTATTACAAATTTAACTGTAACAAATTGCATTCTTTGAAAAATGTAAACTTGAAGCTCGAGCCTTAAGGAATCAAATAGTACCCATCTCTTAGACTATTAATCATTAGTCATTGATCATACTCAATTTCAAATGAACAAATTAACTACGCAGCTTTGAAGCATATTAATTTGTGAAAAAAAATAAAAAATTTCCACTCCCGATCCTCAGTTGTCCATCTAGAAAGAAAAGTATGCAATATGAGTGGAATGGCACCAAATCTCAATCGAAAAATAAACAAAAACAGAAAGGAAATATCAACCCAAATACAGAATTAACAACACTAACCATTAGGATGAAAAATTTCGGAGGTGAATCGTACTCGTGGAGGCTTTTCGGGATAATTATCCCCGAATGTCAATCTCAAACTGAAAACCCCCCCTGAAATTTCCATTTCGAACCCAAGCAACTGAGAAAATCAATCAAAACGGAACCCGGAAACAGCAAAAAAAATAAAAAACAAAAACCAAAAACCAAAATAAAATTAAGATGGATCTACCTTCCCACGGGGTCTCATCGGGCCCAAATATGGTAGCGCTCCAAACAAACAGGTTATCATCGGACAAGGGACTGGCGCTGCAACCCTGAATCCAAATTGTACGAAATTGAGTCGAATTCCAAAATAGAAAAGACGCAATCTTTAGAAATGAGAATACCTCAGGTGGTTCGTTTATAATGGATTTGAGATCGGACATAAGACGAAGCTGCGCCGACGACGATGCCATGGAAGATGTAATTAGCTCAAGGAAAGAGATTAGAGTGGCTTTTTTCGTCACAGTGTTGGGAATTTCAAAGCGATTCTGAGAAAAAAGAAGAAGAAAGAAACAAGCGATCGAGATCGAAAAATCAATATATAATTTTATATAAGAAAGAAATGTTGGTAATTTGATTTTGATTGCTGGAAGTCTAAGCAATTGGATAACCAGTTGATTTGTTGTGGTCGTTTTATAACGGCCATTTTCACCCTTCTATTTTTTTTTTTTCACTTTCGCTCCAGATTTGTTTTTCCGCGAAAATAGTTTTTCTTTTTTTCCAGTTAAATATAAGAAATATGAATAACTCATGGCAATTTTTTTTTTTCTTTTATAGAATAAATCATGGCATTTGTGTTAGTCCTACAGTACATTATGATATTTTAAGTTTATTAATAAATTGAAATAAGATTCAGATAGAGATTTTTGTTAATTTCTAAAAATATAAAAGACAAATAGACAATGCACGCCAAATATAACAGATATTAATGAAAACGTTATTTATAATTAATACTAAAAAATAGAAAAAAGAATAATTATCCCTTCGTTTCTTGAAATTGCTTCACGTTTCCTTTTTATTTTTAAAAATAAAATATATTAAATTAAAATAGGATGTAAAATATCACACATGTAAAAAAAAGCTTAAAATCTCAAAATCTGACATAATTCGTCTGAAAAATATGGCCCAAGTTAAGCTATATAGTCCGAGTTTAAATCTGTTAAATTTTTTTTAAGCTGAATTTAAATTTTAAATTTTTAATATGGATTAGATCTAAAATTTAATTTATTAAGTTACATGGTGACCAAAAGCCCAACTGAAGCCCACTCATTTTAGCCGTTTTGAATTTTAGTTAGATATAATTTATTTTAATTATTTTTATATGTCTAAATAATTATTTATTTAAATTAATGAAAAAATAATAAAAAATATAGACTTAAATTTTTAAATTCGAAGTCCAATTTATACCTATTAAATACTGAATTTTATAATTTTAAGTATTAGTCCAATCCAACTCAATTATTTTTTAACCCAAAAAATATAGCCGTTTAAATTTTAATTAGATATAATTTATTTTAATTATTTTTATATATCTAAATAATTATTGATCAAAATTAATAAAAAAAAAAAGACTGCAATTTTGAAGTACAACTTATAGCTACAGAATACTGAATTTTATAATTTTAAGTATTACTCTAATCCAACTCAAATTTTTTTTTTAACCCAAAAAATATAGCCCGAATCAGCCGAGCTCCGAAATTTTAAGCTTAGAACATGCTAGACAGCTTGAATCGACCCACCATCTCCAAGCATGAGATGAAAGGGAAGTTGGCCCATTTCTATTTGGGCCGTTGAAGACTTAATTCAATATTTGGGCAAGCTTCAAGTTCAACGTCCAAAATTAGGATCAGAAGTTATTGCCCAAATTTTTTTCAAAAGAAAATTCAAATCAAATCCTCTAAATATTCATTTTTTTTTAAACATTTGGGTGGGGTAAAACTCTAAGCCTTTGCAGACAAACTGTCTATAAACTGTCTCTATGTTCACATAGCCTGTCTCTATGTTCACATAGCTTGTTATACATATTAAATTAAATTTTTAGCTTAAATTTTATGAATATTTCATATAAACGTTTTCAGATTTGTGCTAAATATAACTTAATTCTTTTTTATTTTATAATTTCAACTATCACCTTTATAAAAGATAAAAATGATATAATCAAAAGATGTGAATGAAATAATAGGAAAAAAATGATAATTTTTGAATGTGAATGATATGAATATTTTTTTTTGGAATGCAAAAGTAATTCGATATGATAAGAGAGGTTAGTTTTTTGAATATAAACGACTTTTTACTTGATTACCAAAAAAAAGCAATATATATATATATGTGTGTGTGTGTGTGTGTCTGAGTTTTTACTTAATTAAGCTTNTGTGTGTGTGTGTATGTGTGTCTGAGTTTTTACTTAATTAAGCTTTTTCTTTTTTCTTTTCCTCTCTTCCTAATCTTCAAGCTGTCAAGCTAATAATCTCCTACGATCAAGATGTTGAGTTGAGCAAATTTGTAAATGAAATCAACATTCCATAAAAAGGAAGCAACAAATCCCAAATTGCACCAAAAAATGCACAAAAGTGAGGACTTTTTTTTTTTTTCTTTTTTTGTTGAAAACACAAAAGTGAGGAATTTTTGTTTTGTTTTTTGTTTTTGTTTTGGTCTAAAATAAAGGACCTAGCCGTAGCGGGGTCATAGGCATAGGAGTTATCTAGTGAGTGGGTCAAAATCAGACGTCTTTTCAACCTAGTGGGAGTCCATACTGAGGGCCCATATCACTGGAAACTCCCTCATTCTCGTGCCATAGAGGCGGAGATGAGCACTTGAGTCCAAATGGAGCTACCAAGACTCAAACCTTAACTTCTGTACTCGCAGGTGTGAAAGTTCGACTAGCTCCTACCACTGAGCTACACACTCAAGTGCTTTTTTTTTTTGGTTGAAAACACAAAAATGAGGACTTAGAAGTAGAGGTGGGCAAAAACTGAACCAAACCATTAAACCGAACCAAACCGTTGCTTTTGGTTCAGTTTAGTTTGGTTTGTTGTATAACCAAACCGCAACCAACGGTTTGGATGGTTTTTTGACCAAACCAACTCAAATTGCAGGTTAATATATAATATATTTATAATATTTTTTATTATTAATGATATATATTATTAATATTTATGTTTGGGATGTTTACAATTTTCATTTTAGATTGTAATACTTTGTTTTTAGTTTGAATTTTGAATTGTAATATTTTGAATTTGAATTTAGTATTATAGTATTAAAATTAGTTTAAACTTTAGACTACAAAATTAAATTTTAGTTTTGTAGATTAAGTTTGACTATAAAATTAAATGTCGCAGTTCAAACCGCTAAACTAAACCGAACCAAACCGTTCTTGAACGGTTTAGTTCGGTTCAGTTTGAGTGGTTCTAACAGTTTAGTTTAGTTTGGTTTGTTATTAAATCAAACCGCCAACTACGGTTTAGTCTGAATTTTTATAAAAATTCAACCCAAATCAGATCCCGTCCACCCCTACTCAGAAGTACATCACCACCCTACTCAGAAGTACATCACCACGACATATGTGCACACATGAAGAATCTCATTCAATAATTAAGATGTAAAAAATGAGAATGGGCATATGAAAAAAGAGCCCAATAATGAAAAGGAAAATACATATTTTTATATTTTATATTCGTTCTGCAGAAAAAAAGAACAATAAAACATGTGTTAATATTAATATGATTACAGTATTATATTTGAAAGCGATACATTTTTTTTTGGCAATCCAAACTAAATTATGCCCACCTCTACTCAAAAGTACAGCACCACGACATACGTGCACACATGGAGAATCTTATTCAATAATTAAGATGTAAAAAATAAGAATGGGCAATTGAAAAAAGAGCCCAGTAATAAAAAGCAAAATACATATTTTTATATTTTATAATCAATCTACATAAAAAAAAAAATGAACAATGGAACATGTGTTAATATTGATATAATTACAGTATTATATTTGAAAGCGATACATTTTTTTTTGGCAATGTGAAAGTGATACAATTAGTGAGAGGGAGTGCAATTTTGTTGTTTCTTTTTCTTCAGAGCAAAGAGATATAAGATAATTCACCCAAAAGAAGAAGAAAAAAGAAGATAGATTAGATATGGCGTGAATAAGTGAGACTGTTCAGAACACCCCCACAGAGAGATACAAAGAAATGTGGGAAAAAAAAAAAGAGTTTTCACAGAAAAATCTAAACAAAGAGTGGGAAAGAAATGAAAAGAAAGCGAAAGCCCAAAAAACCCACAGCTGTAAATTGACGTCTTTTAGCGGTGAACAAGACCTCATACAAATAAGACTTGTGGGGTTTTGCGGCTTTTTAATTTGTTATGGTTTTGAGAGTCGACTTTTGTCTTTAATCCTATCTTCTATCTGTTTTTCTCTTTCTTCCATTATTATTATAATCTTTGTCTCTGCAGCGAGAGTGTGTAGGTGGGGTGGGGCTCAATGAACGAGGTGGAGGATATTATTCCATTTTTGAGTTCCTTTCCTACCTTCTTTTCCTACTCTCTATTTCTCTTTTGCCCTTCCACGTTCCATCACCTCAAATCTCTCTCTGAAACACACACATTTTATATATTATATATTTTCTCATTCCGTTACTGACCCTCTTGTTACTTGCAGGTAACAAACACACTTTGCGCATTCATTTTTCCACTTAAATTGGCAAATGTGAATCACTTTTCACCCTAGTCTCACTCTCTCTCTCTCTCACTCCCAGCTTTTCTAATCCTAATCTCTCTGTTTTCTTCATTCCCTTCTCACCTCTGCTTCTTTTTTTCTAAAAATGAAGATGAAAATGGAGTGTAGTAGTCAAAGTTATTTCCTTTTCGGCCGTTGTTTTGGCTCTTTTATTTCCATTTCTCTTCTCTTTCTTATGATTCTGAGCTCTACCCAGTTAAGATTTGTAGCTGAAGGTAAATGGGTCACCGATTAATATTACAAAAACTGGTTATTTACTTGTATATGGATTAAGATGTTTTCCATAATGCATGTATTTTTTTTAATTCTTTTTTTGCAGGCAGAGTAATTTCCAAACGTATTGTCTTTTCCCAGCAGGTGAGAATTGAAAAAGCTTTCCCTTTCACTCACTCTCCATTAATTTTTTTTTTCCTTTTTGCCTTGTATAACTTTCATTTAACATTTGGTGAACTTTTTTTTGTTTTGTTTTTTTTTTGGGTGCAAATTTGGATAGACAGCAAGTGAAAACAAGGCAATTGTAAGAGCACAGATAGGTTCAAGGCCTCCAAGGTGCGAGAGAAGGTGCAGCTCATGCGGTCACTGTGAAGCTATTCAGGTACCAGCAAACCCACAAGTCAAAGCAGGGAACAAATCAAACTCTTCAATGGTGGCCAATGTAGCTTATGTCAGAGGAGATGAGAACTCCAATTACAAGCCCATGAGTTGGAAATGCAAATGTGGCAACTTCATCTTCAACCCCTGATCTTAATCAACTTTCTTAGGATTTTTTTTTTTTTCCAGTGAAGAATTAATACTAATTTTTGAACCCTGTAAGTGTAAAAGAATGATACCCCCTAAATAAAATTATTCTCTTAGATCTTTCTTCTTGGGATCCTTGAATTCCTACTATCTCTTCTAGGCTTCGAAGTCTGATAACCTCGTGTAGTTTATGCACTGTTTGGGAATTTTCAACTGCTTAAAATGCTTGTACTGAAATAAAATAAAATAACATTATATTATCTGCAAACAAAATAATATAATTCATAAATAAAATGATATGATTCGTAAATTATATTATATTATTTTATTTATTTATGAATAATATCACAATATTATCTCATTTACTTCACTTATAAAAAATATCACTCTAATTATATAGTACAGCCAGTTATATAGTAAGAAGACCCGCACTTTGGCTAATGTTGCAAACTGTCATATTCATTTTTTTTTTATGTCCAAGGTAATATTGCAGAGATCACTTTAATTTTGAATGCTGATGCGAATATATAAAGTAAATGACTGAATTAATCATTTTTTTAAGCGTCCATTATAAATGAATTATGATAATTTATCGTATATCTTCTAATATTTATTTATACAAATATTATTTTGTCGTTATTATATTGAATTAATAGACTCTGATCAATTATAATATATTATTTCACACGTCTCTCAAAAGAGTTTTTATAGTGAAAAATATGGAATTATTCATTTTGTTTTTCTGGAAGTTATTTTTCTTGGGGAAAAAATGTAAATTAGATACTGTATAAAGTATATATTTCTCGCAACAAATCCAAAGGGGCTTAACTTTATTCACTCCAAGAGAAACATCCAGTTAAAATTTACATAATCTCAAGGCATAAAACCCAGAAAGTGAATTTTTAAAGCTAATTAAAAATTGCATTTATTTTCAAATTCCATAACAACTAATCCCCTGTTTCTCAAAGCAAAACCCAGTCTCTCAGGAAAATATGATAATGATTAACCTAACTAAGCTAAGATCATATGTCAGCATTCAATGAGATGGGTACAAAGCAAATGTCAATCAGAACCCAAAAAAAAAAAAAGATGAAAGAAATAGATTCCGTTTTTTTGATCCCAAAGAAATCTCTCAGAAAACAGAAATGAAAGGGAAAAAGAAGAAGGGAAAACACAGAAGAGAAAAAAAAGAATCAGTATGATTAGAGTGACATCTGGTATCTGCAAAAAAAAAAAGTGCAGTAAAATCGGAATGGTGATGGGATTTTACATGGGTATAAAGTATAATACCGCTATATGCACTCAAAAATCTTTCCTAGTTATTACTACAAACTCATCATCCTCTTCGTTTTAGATGTGACTCTACAAGAATTCCAGTACCCAAAAATAAAATAAAAGATTTTCACGCATCATATTCAATCCACCAGTATACCCAGAATATGTGGAAACAGTAGCTCCTGAATTTGAATGACAACACAAAAACTAGAAAGAGAGAGTGAAACAGCGTACATACAAGGAGGTTACTTGTGAAATAAGGCAAACAATTTGGAAAAAATTTCTGAGAAAATTGGTTCTGTTTCTGTATCATCTCTGTTAGTGTTTTCAGGAATTACTTTCTGGTTGGTGCAGTGTGGATTACTATTTTGGCTTAACGATGTTATTTTGGCAGTATTTCCTCAGGGAACTGTGGAACCCGGATTTGAAGCAAAAAGAGTAGAGAGAATCACTGATCAAATAGTTAATCACCGGAATGTCATCCACTCACCACAACCATATCAAAAAACCACTGTTTTTCTTTTTCCATTTTATATTATCTATTGGACAACACGAAAAATGATCATTACTTTTGTAAAACTGTGTTTTACACACAAACACTAGT
Organism: Ochetophila trinervis; assembly: GCA_003254975.1. Classification (NCBI taxonomy): domain Eukaryota; kingdom Viridiplantae; phylum Streptophyta; class Magnoliopsida; order Rosales; family Rhamnaceae; genus Ochetophila; species Ochetophila trinervis. The sequence goes on from QANX01003266.1 coordinate 162,493, forward strand.
TTTTAACCCTTTTTTTTTTTTTGTAAATTTTGTTTATATATCTTGCCTTTAACTGCTACATCACTTTTTATTCGTTAATACATTCCTCCCCGTATTTTTTTTAGCAAATAAAATAAAAATGAAGTGATTTTATATATATATATATATATATAGAACTGCTATGGTGGACTATGTAGCTCACTATTTAGAAAGCGACAGTTTACTGTAGCCGTCTGATGCACATAATCATGCACATCAGACGGCTGTAATGGATTTTTACTTTCTGAATGATAGGCGACGTAGTCTATATTAACAAAATCGTAAATATATATATATATAATAATAATAATAAAAATGAAGTAATCTCTGTTCTCCTCCTTTTCTTCCAATTTGTTTTTTTCGCATTTTTCATTAGTATTCTCATCGTTAAATTTATGAAATGTAGCCTATGTGAGAGAGAAAAGAAGAAGAAGAAACAAAAAGTTTCTCTAAAAGGATGAAAACTCCAAAAATGTACAGGACTAAGCTATTAGCTAAATCACCATGAATAAATGTCTGTTTGGAAGTGATTTTAAAATGGTTAAAATCACTTCCAAAGAGAGAAAAGGGTTTCATGTAGTGTTTGGCAACAAAATTTGAAATCACATTCAAGCGGTTTTGTTCTTGAAAAATCACCTATTTGGCTATTTTGAAAGACACCAATTATGAATTTTTTGAAAATTCACCTGACTCCCAAACAGACCCTAAATATAAATAATGAGCACACAGCATTGGTATAAATAATAAAACAAGATCAATTATCAAAATACAAAATTTGTTTGAGAGTATTACTTAAATTATTGTAAAAACATTATAAGGGGATAAAAAAAAATAATTGTCAGTCAAAATTTGAGATTGATGGTGTTTAAAAGAACATCAAGGGCATTTAAAAAAATAAAAAATAAAAAAAAGAGAAGAAGTTGAAAGATGAATTGGAGAGTGTGAGGGTGGAGGCTAAAAGGCAGGAAGCAGGAAGGGTAAAGAATAAAGAGGTACAGCGGGACAACAGTGGAGGTGGGGCCAAGGCCAAGGGACTGAAGGCTGAAGAGTTTTAACATGCTAAAGAGAAGAAGAGAATGTTGGTGCAAAGCTCAAGACAAAAACCCAATCTGATAAAAGCTGAAACAACAACAGCGAAAGGAAGCAGATTCTGATTCCCAAAAGCTCTGTTTTTCCCTCTCCAAGTTTTCTTACAAAACAAAACCATCGAAACCTCTCTATCCCCAAAAGCCAACCCACCGGACAAAATGTATCATAACATATATATATATATATATATATATATTATATCTTCACAAGAATCCCCTTCTCTTCTGATCCCACATTCAGATTCAGATGTGTCGTATTCCTTTTTACCCTTCTCTTCCAAAGATTACGACTACTTATAACCGCAAGTCTAGGCCTTTCTTGATCTCGACCCTTTTGTGTTTTCCACACTGCCAACTGCCAGCCAATACTCCCTCTCTCTCTCTCCAACCAAAATCATAATCATCATAAAAATTTATTTATATTCTTTGTGGATCTCTCTGTAACAGAAAATAGGGCTTAGAATTGGATTCTGCTTGGTGTCTATGTTATACTGGTAATGTGAGGAGAAGTGGCAAACTTTGATTTGGGCGAGTGTTAGATGGGCAATATAGACAGAATACCAAGTAATTCTTGGTAAAGACAGAACCCCTTTAACTCAAGCAAATATAGCCATATGATGTGATTGGTAAGCCTGCCTTACCCAGCAAATTCAAATAGCAACAGAGCTCAATTACTTTGCAGAGTAATTTGATAAGCATGATACCACAAAAAAACTACCCCATTTTTTTACTATGATAGGCATGACAAAATATCAGACAAGCAAACAGAAATTCATGATTGGTTTCCAGGTTAGCGCTAGCATGGAAATGGAATACAAAGTATAAGCATATCGTCATAAAGTAAACCTTAAGACAGAAAGTCAAGTAAAAAGGCAAGCACACAAAGCTCATCAATCATCATTCTTAAAAGTAAGCCTGCCTTTTCTCTTATAGACCCAATAGCTATGGGCTAAAAGTGAATCTTGGATATCCCTTCGGGTGTAGCCTAGGGCCCAATTCCACTTTCTCCTCTACGAAGTCCAAGTTCTTAGTTTTGGGAATATACCCCCCAAAAAAATAATAATAATAAAACCAATGGACTAGAATAGAAGTGTATAATCCCTTTATTACATAAGCCTCGTGCAGTAGCACGTTATAGTGGTAGTAAAAAGGAGGTCACGGAACTCTAAATCTTGGAGATGCAAAAGACTTTCTTGCCTATAAGAACATTTGGCTCTCCAATAATACATATCCTTTACTTGTAACTTCTATAGTACAAATCGAAAGAAAAGGATAAACCACCTCAAAGTGCCAAATTGCTAATGGTAGAATCTTCAAATATCTTCTGGTATGAGCTACAAAGAAAAGGGTTAACATTTTGGTAAACCATAAGTAGAGTCCACTCCTTGTTGTACGTAGGATCACCTTTTTGAGTTTTTAGGTGAGAGATGTCATAGCATTCACCATGACTGACCTTTCTAATAACATGTTATCATCCATATGATTTGAGAGGTAAAACCAACTTTTGAAAATATTCAACTTTAGTATAGAACTGCTGGAGTGCTTCCCTTTCTTTTACATTTAAGTTCTCTTTTTCTTCTGAGAGCGAGAAAAACTCATTTTTAAAAGCTTGTGTAGAAATTTTGATTATGATGATGATAAACTCAACTTTGATTATAATGATAAACACTAGTTCGAGAATGAAAACAGGAGAAGATATTCTTTTACTCATTCCGGGATCAATCATCTTCTCTTTTGTATACTTCTGAGAATAACAACACAACTATAAATAAATACAAGACGTCATCTAATTCAATATTTCAGTGGGAAGAGAACTCGAAAAGCCATGCCACTTAATAGGATATAATGCTGTATCTTAACGTGCAAGAGGAAGATTAAGTGGATATAACCCTTGTAAAATCATCCTTTCCTGCTGTCTTAAGAAACCCAGGTATATCTGACAATACTCAAACACAGTTTATTAAGATACTTTTAATCAAAATTATGCACATCCATCAACAACAGTGTGCAATAGCTAGCAATTTCATTGAACATTTAAAATGACAGCACACTTAAAAGGGCTTCCACTTCTTACTTAAGAGCAATTGAACATTTTTTAGACTTCACATATTTGAATTTCTTATTAACCAAAACTTGGATTATCATCCTCTCTTTCCTACACTTCTCAGACATTCCGACCAAACTACAGATACTTGTAAGAGTTCATCTGATCCAACATGTAGAAGAGAAATTGAAAATCCATGCCATTGAAGGGGATATAATCCTGTAGCCTAGCGTGTATGAAGAAGATGACGCCTTTTAAATTTAAGAATTGAGCATTTCTTACGGCTTCTTACATTTGAATTTCTTGATAACCAAACTTGTCTCAAGCCTCAATTCCATCACGCAGTAGAAATTCTATTGATAAATGCAATATGTGATCTGCCATTATATTTAGTAGTAAATTACAATATATAAGCTCTCCATTCCTCCAACACTCTCCGCTCTTCCTCCTTTATGCGTCCGATCTCACCACAAATAAGCCAATAATTGAAGTTTTACTATTATCCAGTGCATAATAATTTAAGCCAGAAAAAAGTATAATACATTTCAAAACTATTGCTTCAATAAATACCTATACCTTTTCATCATCATAAAACAAGCTCATCCGTACAAGTATTGCAAAAGACAATAGAATTGCAAAATTAATAACTAAGAAGAGTATCCAAGTCAACTAAACAAGAAGGACAATAGAACAAAAACCTGTATAAGACAACATAGATGCATCTGGTTTAGCCGCTCTTGCTTATAGTTTTATCTTCGCCTAACACATAATCCATCGTGTATTCTTCTACTTGTGAAGAAAGAAAGAGAAAGATCCCACCACAATTCCACTCGTCAAATTTCTCAGTGCTGTGACCATTGTATATCTTTTATATTGATCCCTTCCTTAACCATTTCATAAAGAGGGCTCATTTCCCTCAACTTCGCCACCTGATGTACAGTAAGCTCAACAGCCCGATCAATCTCTTCCTCCGTGGTGAACCTCCCAATTCCGAACCTAATCGATGTATGAGCCATGTCTTCATCCACACCCAATGCCCTCAACACATAAGAGGGCTCCAAACTTGCACTGGTACACGCACTCCCACTAGAAACAGCCACTTCCTTCAACCCCATGAGCAAACTCTCTCCTTCAACATAAGCAAATGACAAATTCAAGTTCCCTGCATATCGTCTCTCCAGGCTTCCATTCACAACAACCCCATCAAGTTTAGCTCTAATCCCATTGAGCAAACGCTCCTGCAATGCAGTAATCCTCTTCTCATCGTACTCCATCTCCTTCTTCGCAAGCTCGCAGGCCGCACCCATCCCGACCACCAAAGGGGTCGGTACAGTGCCACTCCTTATCCCTCTTTCCTGACCACCGCCATTCATTTGGGGCTCCACACGAATCCTCGGCCGCCGTCTCATATACAAAGCTCCAACACCCTTTGGCCCGTAAATCTTATGCCCACTGAGAGACATCAAGCTCACATTCCACTTCTCTACATCAACGGGAATCTTCCCCAAGGCTTGTGCAGCATCCGTATGGAAAGGAACATTGAACTCTTTGCAAATCCTACCAATCTCCTCCATCGGCTGAATCACACCAATCTCATTGTTCACAGCCATGACCGAAACAAGACCCGTATCGGGCCGAATAGCCGACCTGAGCTTGTCCAAGTCCACAAGGCCATCCGAGCCCACGGGAAGGTAAGTAATCTCGAAACCCTCTTGCTGGAGATGGCGACAGGAATCGAGGACGCACTTGTGCTCGGTCTGGGTGGTGATAACATGCCGTTTCTTATCCCTGTAGAAGTGCAAAACCCCCTTGACGGAGATGTTGTTGGACTCCGTAGCTCCGGAGGTAAAGACGATCTCTTTCGGCGAAGCGCCAATGAGAGAGGCCACCTGGGAGCGAGCGCTCTCAACGGCGTCGTCCGATTCCCATCCGTACAGATGAGTTCGTGAATGGGGGTTACCGAACCGGGACAGATAGAAAGGAAGCATGGCGTCGAGAACCCTAGGGTCCACCGGTGAAGTGGCCTGCATATCTAGGTATAGAGGTCTACCTGAAATTCTCACTCCTTTGATGGAAATCTCATTTGGGTCCTCGTAAATTTCCGGGACGGACGTCGCCGGAGCTGCAGCGGTCGCGACGGCGGTGGATAAGGAACGGAGAGGAGAGAAGGTGGAGATCCGTGTGAGGGTTTGGCGGAAACTGGAAGCGAAAAGCTTGGAAGCCATTTCGAGGGGGTTTTTTGGGGGTTTTCTTACTTTCTTCGATGTAGAGTCTCTGTTGCTTGGTGGTGTGGCAAAGTTAATCAGAGCGAAAGATCGAAGGAATCCTTACCGTGGTTGAGATATGGACAATGGAGATTGAGAGAGAGAGAGAGAGAGAGAGAGAGAGAAGGGAGAGACGATGAAGAAGTGAGAAAGAAGAAGTCACCGACTTTGGAAGTGTAGGGCTTCTTGAAGGATGGATCGACACGTGGCAGGTCTGTAACCATCAATAATTATTGGCCTTTGATTAAGTTGGTAAGACAAGAGAAACGACAGCGTTTTTACATTGGTGAACCGCTCTGATAACGAGAAAAAGCAAAGCCTTTTTAAATGCCTACTTTGTCCACTAGCCTTTAAATGGATCACACAGAGAAACAGAGTTTGAGCAAATAGCTGACACCTCTCTTTCCTATTCGATTCTTTTACGTCCCTGTTGGCTGTTGTTCTTAGATTTTGCAGATTTCAGATCCAGAATGTCTAGGTAAACGCACTGAGAAAAGAAACCCACAAACCCACCTTTCAGATCAAGCATTTCATTCATTCAAACAAACCGAATTTTATTTGGGGTGGCTATTTGCAGCCATTCTGTTTCTTGCATTTTTTTATTTCTTTTCATTATTTTTGGTAGTTTCAACCGCCGACGCCCAAAAAGAGATTTAACTTTTTATCATTGCGGAAACTGAAACGGTCCTCAAAACTTAAACAGGTATGACTTATTCCAAGTATTTTAGATTTCTGGGATACCATTTTAAGTATCCCAAATGTGAGTATATTCTTACTTTTGCTGCTTTTGCTTTGCCTGCTTGTTTAGATCCGGGAGGATTTCTAGCATTTCTCTGCTTGTTCGTTTTCTTTTACTCTCTTTTTTTCCCCATGTTTTCATAGGCTGCTTGAATTTTTTAGTGGCTTTGGCTTCAAAACGTGTTGAAAGATGGTCAGTTAGATTTCTGATCATTGAAGTGGTTGAGCCAAAATGGTGAACCTTAGAATTTGCGTTTGAAACACCCCATTTTGGTTTCTGTGAATGGTTGATGCTCACTATGTGATTTGGATTATGGCGTTCTCTAGGAAAATGGGTGATAGTGTATAGGATTGCTTATAGTGTCCCAATTCTGCTTGGAAGTTCCCAGTCCTTCTTCCTTCAATCTTATCTGGGTCCAGCGTTTAATGTAATTTTAGTTTATCGCCAACTTTTTTTTTTTTTACTTTTGTTTTTTCATCCTGAAAGTCATATTTATTTAGTTAGATCATCTTGTATAAAAATGTTTTTTCCTTTTTTTTTCCTTGAACTTATATTTCATTTGTTTTAACTCGAGAGATTTGCATAACTGAGTAGTTCTAATTGGCAATTTCTAAATTCAAACCACCTCTCTTTATATTGGACCAGACTAGGAATTATGTGATTCATTTTCCTCCAAAATCCATTTTTCTCTCTTTGAGTCAAACCATTGACACAAATTTTGTGCAGGTTTTTGGGAAACTCATATAGGTAGAGCCTGAAAGAAATTCAACATGTTCAGGCTATCTCCTCGACGAAACCAAAGATCAAAAGGTTTCAAGGTAAAGCATGCTTTGCAAATTTTTATTTTGCTGGGTGTGTGCATCTGGCTGGTTTACCAGATCAAGCAGTCTCAAGGTAAGAACACACAATTCGGTGAAAGCGCTAAGGCTGGAAATGTTGTAAAGTTGGGGAGAAAGGACCTTAATACTCAAGTGGAGGAAACTTCTGTAAGAGATGTAAGGCACAAGGAGGATGAGGAAGAAGAAGAAAACAAGGCTGAAGAGTTTGAAAATGTAGGTAATAATGGTGGAGAAGCTGTGGTGCATGAAAATATTCTGGAGAGAACTGAAGAGGGTAATGAGCATCAGGGTGAATTGGTAGATGTTGAGAAAGAGAAACCAGAGATTAAGGAGATAGTTAACGGAGAGAATGAGAGTGGAGAGAGCAAAGAGAAGGAAAATGAAGACAAGGATAATGAAGAGAGCAAACAGAGTGATGAACAAAAAGAGGATGCAAACAACAATGAGAAGCAAAGTGAAGACAATGAGAATGGGGAAAGCAAAGAGAAGGAGGTTGATGAGAACAGAGAAGGGAGTCAAGAAAAGGAGAATGAAGAGAGAAAAGATGACAGAGTTGAAGAGAAGGAAAATGGAGAGGAGGATCAGGGAGAGGTAGAAGAGAAGGAAGCAAAAATTGAAGATAAGGTTTTGTCTGATGATCAGGTTCAGGATGGAGGTGACAGAAATACTGAGGAGGCTAGAGAAGAAAATTACAAGGGGGATGATGCTTCCAGTGCTGTAGTTCATGAAACTCAAAATACAGCAGGTAAAAATGGGCAAGGTGGTTCGGAAAATTCCAATGAGGAGAAGCAGATTGAAAACAAAGAAAATCTTGAGTTTGAGCAGCAGAGTAATACAAATAGCTCTAAATCAGTTGATGTCAACCAAAATGAGTCAGTTTCAAATATGGGAGAAACTGGAAGCATTGAAAGCAATGATTCTAATAATTCAACCGCCACTGGAGAGGATGGTAATGAGAGTAATCACCCTGACCACGAAAGTGGTTCCCGTCCTGGTTCAACAGTAGCTACAGATTCACATGATCAGAAGCAAGTGGACACTAATTCATATGAGCAGAAGCAAGTGGACACTAATTCTGAGAATATCAGAGAAGAAACTCTTGGAAACTCTCAGCAGAAGGAGACAGAAACAACTCAGAATCAAAGTGAGAGAGCAGATGATACATCTTCTAAGGGAGATAACTCTACCCAGAAAAATGTTCCACCCCAGCAAACCGAAAATTCTGAATCATCTTCTAAGAGTGAGAAACAAGATTCTGAGGAATCAGCCACCCCTGCTACAGAGAATGGAGGTCAGTCTAATGGAGCATACACAGATACTTCTGGTACCACGAGTGAAAATAATGGTGCTTCCCAGGAGCAACATTCGAACAACAACTCTGGAGATGGAGGGACACAAGAAAGATTACTATCAGTAAACACTGATGATAATAATGCTGACCAAAAACAACAAGTTGATTCTTCTGATTCTTCATCCCAGCAAGGTAATGATGGATCCTCAAACAAAGATAACAATACTGATGCAGACCAGAATGAGAACCAAAATACCATCCAGAGCAAGGTGAATGATAATGCAGATTCAGGTAAAAAAGCAGCAGTTGTTACATCTGATGCTACAGTCTCCCAAAATAAAGAGGAATCAAACACGAACACTAACACTGATGCTGGCCAGAATGGGAATGAAAGTGTTGAACAGAATAATGCAAATGGCGAAAAAGGTGCAAGGGAAGCAGTTATTACATCTGATTCTGGAGTCTCCCAAGACAAAGAGGATTCCTCGAACACTAACACTGATGCTGATCGGAATGTGAATGAAAGTGAGCAGAATAACGCAAATGATAATAAAGGTGCGAGTGTTACATCTGATTCTGCAGTCTCCCAAGACAAAGAAGAGTCCTCAAACAAAAACACTAACACCGACGCTGGCCAGAATGTAAATGAAAGTGTTGAACAGAATAATGCAAATGACAACAAAGGTGCTAGTGAAACAGCTGTTACGTCTGATTCTGGAGTCTCCAAAGACAAAGAGGATTCCTCAAAAACAAATACCAACACCGATGCTGGCCAGAATGAGAATGAAAATGTTGATGAAAAGAACACAAATGATAACAAAGTTGTAAACCAAGAAGAAAAGGTTGGCGAAGCATCCTCAAATGAAAATGGCAATGGCAACACGGCTCATAATGATCCAAATGATTCTTCAGAATCTTCAATCTCTCATGAAGAGAAAAAGGCTGGTAAGGACCTGGGAACTTTGCTGCTAAGCAAAACTGAAGGTAATGATAACGAAGCTACAGCATAGTGACTCTTGCCAATAAGTTGGATGTAGCATTCCTTATAGGACCCTATCATTTTGCTTTTTTTCTTCTTTTTGCCCGAAGTGATCATTCAAATCAGTCAGGTTCCGTTGTTATGTGTTTGAGTCGATAATAGTGTGGAAACCCATAAAAGAAAACATATCAACCCTTTGGGGATTATTTGAAAAGCTATAAGTTTTAAATTTTATAATGTGTAAACTTCTTTTGAGATTCCAACTTTTCATGTAGTTTTGATTATTTTCTACAGTAGATTATTAACAGTAATTTTCCTTCTGCTTTTTTCCCTATCTTTTGTCCTCGTTCTTTTCCGCTGTCAACGAAAGCCTAGTGTTTTTCCTTCTCTTTTCTAAGCAAGCGAAAAGAGCAAAAAGTGTTGCTTTGTATAATGCAGCGTCACTTAAATTGTATATGCCAGTGCATGGATAGTCATCATCTTCTTTTGGCTCGAGGACATAGATTATTAATTCAAAAAGCTATCACTAATTACACGATTAAAATAGATAGCTGGTAAAAGAGAGTAGGTAGAAAACGTGGTGATCTTCTTGCCCCTGTCATGGCTTTGAATGTACCAAATGCACAATTGGCAGAGGTAATAAAACTTGACAATGTCACATACCTGAAAATTGACCCTGAAACCTGAAACCTGCAGCCGAAAACGCTTTACCTTAGCAAGAATATGACATCCCAACCTTACATATTAGGAACAGAAAGATAAGTTTATCAACCATTACTTTAGGAAATTAGATCTTACAACCCAGAAAAGAAAAGGACGCAGGACCTGCCTTAAAGGAGCAGATGTTGGCCTTAAAAGAATTAAAAATAAATAAATAAATAAATAAATCCAAATTTTATGTTTTCTCCAAAATCAAGTTCACATCTTTATTTCATTTGAACTTTCTTTTTAATAATAATAATATTATTAGTATAATAATAATAATAATAATAATAATAATAATAGAAAAATGACATTTGGTTGTTAAAATCAAGCGTCAAGTCTGTGAAAATCAAGTTAATATCTTTATTTCATTTGAACTTTCTTTTTAACAATAATAATAATAATATTATTATTATTATTATTGACAAGAAAAAGCCAACATCTCAGATGAGACATAGCTAATGCAACTCAGAGAGATATCAGGATGGTGGGAATCCTATTAATACTCGGCCTTCGGAGTTCGTAAGATTCGTTTGCAACAGCTCTCGATTCAAGTTTTTGGAGTATAGTAATATTTAAGTTTTTATTTTTTATTTTTATCTTGGTAGAATTTAGGCGTACTGCTTGACTGGTTGAATTGTAGTTTTTGGTTTTAGGCTGATAAACTTGCAGAATTGAGTGGCTATTTTGGTAAACAAATTTAGCATATATCTAATGGAGTATTGTACAAATTTATTACTAAAATGCTAATGAGGTCTATAAAGTTGTCAAAAACACTGATGGAGAATCATCAACTTATTAAAATGTAACAAAGTGCGGTTGACAGAAAGCATAAAAGACTAACGTGCCAGATGCAGGCCTTAATCCAGAATCAAAATGATAAACACAGACATTAATATAAAACAACTCCAAGTAAAATGTCAACAAGAGGTTATAGGTATCTCCTTGACATGGACCAGAAAATATTCTAGTGATGATCATGCTTTACCTCGAAAAGCCCATCCGGACCTGAATAGCATAACAAATAAATTAGATGAGAATGGGGAAAAATTGCAGGCTTATAATTATTCCAAGAGGCAAATCAAGAAAAATAAATAAACCACAAGCAAATAGAGAGTAAAAATGAGAATGCATCATTTCTTCATCTTGGGGTTACTAGAGCCCAAGATCTCTCACATGAGATTGGACTTTACCACTAAGGCCTAAATTACAAACGCACTTTATCTTGGTATTCCTAAAAACGCAGGAAGAGGAGGACATTTTGGAGTCTTAAGAGCTTTGCAGATTAGAAAAAACAAATGACTTGAATTATTAGGTTCTTCAGTATGCCAAATTAGTAAACATACAGAAGTACTTTGTTGCAGTTTCCATTCGTATAACAGATATTCTTCTCACACAGTTAGTTACCCTACTAGTTTCTGTATCCATCATCTTATTAAATAAAGTTAGCAGGACATGACCTTTCAATTTCATAAGCATTTGCTTTTAATCTGTCTGACCTTTTCTCATGGCATATTCTGATTGGAATATAATCTGAGACATAAACTAAAACTCGGACATGTTAATATCCATTGTCACTGGCATTTAATCTTTACTCCTACTTAGCTCCACTTATCCCTGAGTAATAAACCAACTCTGTTCAATGTTCAAAAAGATTTTACATAGTTATGCATCCAATATCATACCTAATAACCAACTAAGCTTATATATAACACGGATTTATATGCTTTCAGAAAAACTTGACACACCCACACAATTCTCACATAAATATTTTGACTTTCAATGTTTCGCAAACACAGTACACTAATATCATGTTATCTAGGTACCAATAATCAACTTAGAGAACATAATTAATGGTCTCCATTCAGATGGACAAAATACATTTAAAATCATCTAACTGTTTTAAGATTTTTTTACCACCACCTCATGATCTAGTATGCGCATACCTCTTCAGTTCAGTTACAGCAAAAGTTAAAAGCTTATCTAAGATCCAGTTGCCATGAAATCCAATAATGTAATGCCAAACAAAGCAGTCAAGTGGACATAAGTTGTAACCTTAGTCTTATTCAAAGTAACGGAATATTAGACCTGATCATTTAGAAAATTTTGAAATGTTCCAGCATAAAATGGCAGTATGAACGACTTAAATAGCATAATTAATATTTATCATAAAAGACAACAATGTGCATGATTGGGCAACCCTTGAGGCATCGGTAGAAATAACAAATACTTAAAGACATGATTATAAAAACTTTACCCCATGGAAACTCCTTATTGCGGATGTGCAAATATGGGTATGGCTGCATATAGAGCAATAGATAAAGTAGAGCATTGTCAGATGCCAAAAGCAGAACATAATGGTGTATATTGCAAATTAACAGAAATTTTTTTGAGAAGTAATTGGATCAATCCCTTCTAATATTAGAGTATTACACAAAAATATGCAACTCCACATGAAGGTTAAGACAACATTCACTAAGCTACAGAAGAAATCTTACAGGAGGTGGATCGCTGTGGGGATGACCCTTTTGTAGGTTATAAAATGCTAAAATGCTGCATGTCAAAATTCCTGCATAAGTAATTTTTTCCCACTTTGCCGTCTCATCTACAACATATTTAGGGATAGAAGAAATGAAAAGTCAATATAATAACTGGAGAGGAAAAAGAAAAGAAAAGGTAAAACAGATACTAAGTTATCATCGTCTATTAAACATACTAAATGTATCATAGACTAAGAAATTGCAAGACAGAAAAGAGTGAATGTAATGCGATTAATAATACAAAACAAGATTGAAAAACTCTAAGTCTAAAATCACAATCCTAATTGGCTTTTCTGACACGAGTACCTAATTCATAAGAAAACAGTACGAACTAATAGATGCTGTGTTTGGAAGTACAACACGGAGGTTTTTGCACCAGAAGTATGACAGGTTTGAAACCAAATTCCAAACATTTGAGACGAAAATTCTGTCCAATTACATTTCCGGAGAACCAAACGACGCTATCACACGTAGCGTCAATAAAATTCAAATCTTCAAATAAAATTCCTTTCCAACATTTCCACGATGTTATAAACCAATAAAAAAAAATTCATCCAAACATCCATAGAATTAATCCGCAAACTGTAGTATCATTTCAGAGAACAAGAATAAACAACCCTAGCGCGGACCAAAAATCGAAAATGAATCGAATTGGCAGTAGAGAAATCGCATTTAGTAGATTACACATTCGGAATCACACACGCAAAAAAAAACATATAAGTATAAATCTGTGCGTATATTTATAAAAATGTCTCAAGTGAGAAAGAGAGGGAGAGAGATAAGGATTTACAGGCATCGTCGTGATGAGAAGAGGAAGCAAAGTTGCGCTTAGGAGGAGCGGAAACTCGAGAGCCACCACGCATGGAGGTCCGGAGCAAAGCAGATCGTACCATCGCGATCACCATTTTTTTCTAGCTACGCTCTCTTCCTTTGACGTTGTATTCACAGTTTGAAGACGACGCAGTGAAACCCTTTATTTTTGCTGTTGATGGCGACACGTGTAGGAGTGGCACGTGCGAGTCGGAGCAGGCCCTGGGAATTTGTGTTCCATACCTGTTTCAATTAATAGGTCCAAGCTTATATTTGTGGGTCATTGGGCTTGTCCAGTTAAAATAATCATAGGCCCATATATAAGGGTACTTTAGGCTTTTCCGCTTGTATTATCCCTTGAATAATACTGCTACATTTTTTTGGTAATAGAATATAATATGCTATTACATTTTTATTTTCTTTTGGTAATAATAATATGCTATTACATATATAGATGAATTTTTATTTTATTTTATAAATTTATCATTTCATTTAACAATAAGAGCACAGAAAACAATAAAGCATTTAAGGAGGATCCAATTTAAAGTTCTAATGAAAAATAAGATTCTAGTTAGGTTGTTTACTTATAAAGCAAATTAAATGTTTTAGTACTAGTTTAAAATGGCTAAAAGCGCTTTCTCGAGTAATTAACAAGGAAATTAAAAAATACTTTTTGGTTAGAAAATCACCTATTTAATAATTTTGGAAAAAAAAAAACACTAATAGGAGATTCCTTAAAAATCACTTTCTTAAAGAAAAAAGCTTTCTAATAATCATTCCCGAACTAACCTTTTAATAGATTCCTAACTTTTTTTTTTTTGTTAGGATTAACATAATTTGCACCTAAGAATAAAAATATGATATTAATACAAAGAATTCATGAATGTATGCTGTGGCCTTTTTTAAATATAAAGTCCCTTTATCAAATCCCTGTTCATTATCGATTTGTAGCATTGATTTATGACAAAAATGAAAGATAGAAAATAAATCCGCAAATAAATCCCAGCACTGTGCGATTTTCGTTTCCTTTTTTTTTTTTTCTTTTTTTTTTGGGGAAAGTATAAGAGGTAGATTCTTATGGATGTATTCCTCCAGAAGACATTTATTATTGAGTTTTATATATGCAGATATCCACCATAAATACCAAAGGCCATGTTTGAAAATTAATTCTATACTATATGACATATTCTATTTCACATTTTCACTTAGAAAGTACTTTAGTCCCGTTTGGTATGGGTTTTTTTAGTTTAAAAATTCTATTTGGAAAGCTTTAAATAGTTATGCTAAAAAAATAAATATTTAGTATATAAGTCAATAAGAACTTAAATAATTTTTTAAGCCATTTTAAAGAAGTTTAAGTTTTAAACTTTTTCAAAAAATTAAAAATTTCAGCTTATATGAAAAAGGCTGATGGGGAATAGATTATTAAATTTTTTTTACCGTCAATTTTGGTATTACTATTATCTCAAAATTTTATGTTATATCCAAAAATGTTAGTTAAATAATTTATGTATAATAAATAAAAAATTAAAAACACTTTTGAATCATATTAATTAAATGGTCTACTAAAAATTAAAAATACTTTTTAAAGTAATAATTAAATAACTATTAGTCTTTTAAAAAAAAAAATTTGTGAAAAACTCAACTGAGAAGCGCTACTGCTAAACAGGTCCTCAGCCTGTTTTGGTATATTAATTATAATCTCATGCAAATAAGGTAAATTACCACCTCAAAATAAAAATAACGCATGTTTTAAGCAAGATTTCAAATGAATGCTAGTCTTGTTTAATCAGGCCTGTATATGCTAAAGACTACGTTTAAAGCGAGCAAAAAATAAAAAATAAATCAAGAAATTATTTGCCAATAAATTTACATAAAGAGCTTTTGTGTTCAGTCTTCGTTGACTTTTATACCCCTCAGTGTGTATCACAATTTACAAAAGTAGCCTAAAATAGTTCAATTAAGAATAAATATAATACTGCATTTACCATGAGAAGTCGATCCAGAGCACTCGGAAAAGAGTATACCTTCCTACGTTAGCCTTCTGCAAGGTAGAAAACAATGGAGCACAAAAAATATCAATTCTGTAAAAATTGCAAGTATTTTATATTGTTTGGGCTACTACCTTGATTAATAATTCTAGTGTTTGAAGCATTCTGTTTTTCTTCTCATTGGACACCATTTGATCTCCACTCAAAGAATGGTTCAAAGCGTAGAATAAAGGATAACATTAGATCACAGAACATCAGCATTGGCACATAAAAAGAAATGAAAAAAATTATTCATGGATTTTTATTCCTTATTCAATTCGACATTCAGTTCCACCAGTTTAACACATTGATTTGGGAGAGTGATTAGATCATTTCAAGTAATTAAAGAAAAGACAACAAAGTCACACCCTCCGACTAGTGGATTCTCAAGAACCATGTTAATTGCAGAGATGGCCTTGACGACCAGCAGAGGAATTACCACCTGCTGGGTCAGTGCCAGGGCAATCAGCACCTCGTTCTAGGTTCCCAGCCAAGGAAGGAGTGGAAGCCTGGGCCAAAAGCTCGTCCCTTCGCTTGACAACCTTCTCCTTCATTTCTTCCACCATCGCCTTTAATGTGTAAAGCTCCTCTCTGTTGAGGCTTTCTATTGGCGCATCCAACAGATACGGTACTGGGTTCTCCATTTGCATCTGCTTGAGTTTCTCTCCGCGTTTCTTCTCAGCTTCTATCTGGTAATGTAGATCAGCACACTCCTTGCTAAGGTTACGCAGAACAGCCTCCTGACGGACCTCAAAATCTTGAATAACTTCAGCGTCTATCCTCACGTGCCGGAAAAGCCTGTTCATTCCAGAATCAGCACAAGGATGGCCAGAAGGAAAGGCCTGACCACCTGGGGAGAGGACGACAAGAGCAGTCTCAACTGCACACAAGGTGCAAACTTCACTGGCCTTTGAAAGGCCAGATCGGCGTCTTGAGACAGAAACTCGCCGAGCATCTGCTCCCTGAGTCGTATTTTTTTGAGTCTTTTTGCTTCCCATGTTCGCCATTCTTACAATATCAAAGCAACAAAGAAAATAACCAAAACCTATTTCTCTTTAGATAGGAATGAAAATATTGAGGAAATACTCGGCACTTTATAGGGCCCCGTAGCCTTAACCAACCTAAAATTTATTTCAACTACTAATGGCTCATTGGCTATCCTCATTTATTTCCATATATTAACTAAGGGATACGAGAATTATGAGAAAATCTCGTCATACTTGTGTGTCGTTATGAAAATGGTAAAATAAAATAATAAAATACCATATATTCTTAATTGGCATACTAAAAAATGCATATGACTTGGTAAGTTGGACAAAAATGGGAGTAAAGTTCCAGAATAAGCCTACCAAAGAAATCTAAGGGAGAAAAAAGTGAGAGTAATTTGATGATTATGAACCATATAAAATTAACAAACCATATCAGATCAGTCAATTCATTTGAGCAGTACACATTGCTTCTGCAAACTATACAGTTCACAAAAGAATATTATAGTTCATACTGTACTAATAATCCGTCTGGAGACTCCCAGTAGTCAATCTCACCCTGGAATTCGAAACACTACATGACAACTTCTCATTCTTAGTGTTCCATACTCCATGCTTCTAGCATGAGCTACCAGACTGAACAAACTCCACAATGAAAACAGACATCTAACTGTGAGCTTAAGATTAGGTAAGAAATCTAAAATCACAAAAAGAGAAAGAACTTTTTGAACCTCCATTTATTACAACAAGTTCTTTATAATTTGAAAAGTCAGGCACTTGACGAGAAAAACTAAGCAATGAGACACACATAGGCCGTTAGATTGTCATATATAGTGCCACAACAGATTATATTGTCAATCAAGCATTGCTCAGACAAGAATTTGGAGGCCTGCAACCACATGAAACTATTATTTCCAATGATGACAACCTACTTCCTTTGACTGGAATATTTATTTTTATTTTTTTTTTTTCCATGGAGAGAAGGGTGGGAGTATGACAAGCAGTGCTTCATGTGGTTGCAGGCCTCATGAAGCATGACAGCAAGAGAAATTATCAATGAAATATATAATATTTCATAGAACTATTTTCCTTTTAAGATTCTGCTAACTAAAATCTTTGACCAGAATGATTGAGAAACTAACATTAATGGCAACCATATGAATTCTAGTTTATTCAACCACAGGCCTCAAGTGGTTGCTGGCCTAAAGAAGTTTGACAGCAAGAGAAATGTATTACTGGTAAAGATAGGGTTATCACCAGAGGTTCGCTATAACATTCCTCTTGCTAATTGACTACATAAAGAACAGAAAGCAAAATAAAGCTAAGAAGAGGGATTAAGTTTTGCTAAACCATACCCTTATTTTATTTTATTTTTTGTTTTTGGTTTCTCCATTGTCAATAAAATACATTAAATTGACTAAATAACAAGAACACCTATAACTCAATATTCTATATGTATTTAGTAGCTAGTAGACAATTTAACACATGCAAAGGAAGCAATCCCATGAATTTCCAAAAAAAGACCTCAAAAGGAGCCTGATAATTAGTACTTCAATCGGGGGGGAAAAAAACCAACTCTATTACTCCCAAGTATACTAAGCACCAACTCCGCGTACTATCCTCTTGATCGAATATCATTAATTGCTATGTATGGATAAACCTAAGAAAGCATATCCTAGCCTACAATTCCACCTTCTCCAAAAGAACAATCCAAAAGAAGAAATAAATGCTATCTCATGGCAAAACTTTTCGCCCACTGCCTATATTGGTATACAGTGGTAGATAGAGAAGGAAAATATGAGTAGGTTGGAAAGAGTCTCATTTGCACTGTTAACAAAACCCAGTTACAGTAGGAGTTGAGTCTTATTTACACCATCAACAAAACCAAGTTACCAGTATAAGTCAGCAGTCACAACATTAACATATCTAGAATATCAGTAACCACGGCAATCTTTTATCATATGAGCACCATAAGCGTCAAATCCTTGTCTAGAATCAAAACTTCCATTAAGTATTATATGTTCATTACCCTAAAAACCAAGTCCTTTGCCATTCAAGGAGATTCATCACGCTTCAAAAGCATCAGAAATTTATTGAAAAGTTAATGGAGACTTTAAGTTATAAAGTTTTTATTGTTTATTAATGTTTCTCTTTAAATACAAAAGTAGTCAAAATTTTATATGACCTAATTTATAACAACTATCATTTTCTTAACTTCTTTAAATTCCGCATTATACTAGATTTTCCCTTTTAAGATTCCGTTAACTAAAATCTTTGACCAGAATGATTGAGAAACTAACATAACATTAATAGCAACCAAGTAATTAGTGTCTAAATCACAATGGGAGTCAGAGATAGTCTAAAACCAACTTCTTTTATTTCTTCCTCAAATCTATTTACTTCTTTAGAAAAAAACAGCATACATGAGAATCAGAAACGAGTAAACCCAGATATTATATTATACAGAACTCTAGTTTGTTCAACAAATTATGCTCCATAATCCATATAAGCTTAAATTAACTTCCTCTGTGTAACTTTTACAAAAAAGAAAATACAAAACTACAGTTTTGAATTTTGAATACACCTATACAATGAAAATAAAATTTCAAAAGAATTTAAAGAAACAAATAAGAAAAACATGAATGGGATAAATATACTAAAGAACGAGCTTTGATACCGAAATTGCGGAAGCCATCGCAGTGAGCCAACGGTGTCATGATGCCCAGACCATACTGCAAAACTATAAAATGAAAATAATATTAAAAATTAATAGGAAAATCGAACATAAGATGGTAAAGTTGGGATTTCAGAGGTATAGAAACCAAAAAAGAAAAAGGGTGACTACCCAGTACCCACTATAAACTGAGGGATACCAGGCATTTCGCAGTCGTAGAGGGTCCCTATAATGTGGTTCGTGACTCAGAAAAACGTTTCTCTCTTTTTCGTTTTTTTCTTTTGTTATTATTATTATTCGCTAATATTTTAAAAAGTTTATTTTTGTTGCAGAAATAACTCGAAATAAGCTATTTGATAATTTGCCTATTATTTTGAGGTTTTTTTATCTTTTATTTCTTAGTGAAAAAATTTGACCTGGCATGCTGGACTCAATAATTTTTTTTCACTAAATTGGTTTATCATAATTATAAGGCATAATTTTAGTGGTTGACAACAAATTATATCTTAAATTTATTGAAGATAAACTAATAAAATTATGTCACATAATTTGGTAAATAAATTTGTTGAAATTTTTTAATGAATCTAGCATTACTGTCTACGTTAAATTAAAGGAAGGGATAATATTTTAGGCTAATCAATTCCAAAATATGAGGATTAATATCAATAGTGGATTGAATACAAAACTTAAATTGATTTAAATCCAAAGATTATAACATTTTCAATGAAATGTAGATTTTATAAATAGACATAATACATAAATAATATATATAGTCTTTTTTTAAAATAATTCTGCAAAGGGTGATAATGTTTAAAATAAACTGAGTATATCTCCAATAGATATGTGGATTCTAAAAATAAATATTACATATAAACAATGTAAACATAATTTTTAAATAACTAATCTTTAATTAACATTTAAAATGAATCTCAAGCATACCTTACTTAAACAATGTTTATGTGAATGACTATTTTATGTTTATTTTTTATTATAAAAAAAAACAAATTTTTTTTTATATAAAATGTTATTTTTTTTTTAAAATAACAAATGTATAAAATATATAATTAGTTAATAGACTATAATAGTCATCAATTTTTTTTTATATTATATCGTTAGAGAGCAATTTTTTATTTAACTATACTTCTATATCTAGGCAACATCAATTTCTATGCCATGTATATAAAAAATTTGTTAAGATTCAAACCATATAACACTACAACTCAAGTCCACTAAGACACAAAAGAGAGCCACGTAATTTATCTTTCATAACACTAATATTTCAATTGAGCAACAACAAAATTGGAAATAAAATTGATGAATTAAGGCCATTTTTGGCAGTGAGATGCTTACCAATATAAAAAGAATGGTTGAATTAAGGCTATATCTATCTCCATTCATCAATAATAACACTAGAAAAGGGTAACACTATCAAGTATCAACAACCAGTTTTGGGCAGTAAATTTAAACCAAAAAAAAGTTTTGCGCAGTAAATGTTTTGTCTTATCGATTCCTTGTAGCCACTAACAAACTTAAATTAATCGTCAAACTTAAATTAATCGTACTCAAGACATCATCAATAAAAAAATTAAAAAGTAAAAATAAGGTTTTGCAGTTTGTGAGGGTGGACAATTGTAAGATCACTGTTCTAACAGGAAACTAGAGAGCATGTGAACTAGTAGTGGAAGGTTCTTCTAATGACTGGCAAATATACAATTCCCAAATTCAAGCAGGAAAATGAAATACATATGGGTCCAAAATAAGGAATTGAGGGGTCATGGACTAAGAAATCAAACATAATTTCTTTGGTTGGTTTGTACTTTTGTATGACTTTTTGTCCATTGCTAACTTTTCCAAGGTGCTTTGGTCGATATTTAGTCCTAAAAATCAACATGACCATTCACTTCACTTTCTATTGTTTTTCTCTTCATTTTTTGCTCTTTTTAGAAGATATGCTTCTGAATTGTGATCTCATTTTAGTTCTAATAAAAAATGATTTTTGACCAACATAAGGGTCAGGTTCAACAAAAGGGTCCCTAGTCTCTACCTAAAATTAAATTCCTTTGACTCCTTGATTCTCTCTGTGGTTGGTTGTCCCATTTGGCCAATTTGAAGCCAGCAAGCAAGTTTACATAGGATTTTATGGCTGTTGTGGGGATTTTTACCCACCATTTAGGCCTAATACCTAGTAATCATGGATAATAAATTAAATACCCAACAATGTGGTGGGCCACCTAAGCCCAGAGAACTTCCTAAGCCCATAAACTTGGGTAGAGACACTTGTCTCCCATCTGGGACATCAGGCCATCAGTGGATTAATCCTAACCCTCCATGTGTAAGTTATGAGGTAAGTGATAAAAGGGGCAAAAGGGGGAAGCCGAATCTGGAGCCACACGCAGCCCAAGGCACCACCAACTCCCACCTAACCGCCACCCTCTCCCTCTCTTCTCTCCTAAAAATCCGGCTGCCTTGAGTTGGTGGACTTGGAGACCACTAAGGCATGCATTTGGGGAAATGGGAGGGGATTTGACATTTCCATGTGATGAGTACATTACCTAATAAAGCCAAGATCATTGTTCACCATCTACCTCACCTCACGCAAACCGGATAGCTTCTCTCCAGCCTGGACTCTCCCAAAAAAAAAAAAGATCTTTTCCTGCCCTTTCTCCTCTAAGTTTGGCTCCCCCTGCCCCCCTGTTTTTGACCATTTTTTTCAATCATCTTTCATGGTTTTGAGCTGATAATCAAGGGATGATCACTGACTTAAGCATCGGAGGGGAAACGCCGGCCACCACACCGGCGCCCCCCTAACCGATTGGGTTCCGGTTTTGCAGGTACCCGAGGAGCCCAGCCCGAGACGAAAAACAGCCACAACAATGGCCACCAAATAACTTATAAGTGTTTTTAAGGAAATAAAATTCACTCCCTATCGGTTTGAGTCCATTTAATAATATTCTAATTATTATATGAAAATTTAACACATATAGGCTTTTTAAATTTTATTAGATTTGACACATTATACTTTTAAAAAAAGTTTGCTACTACTTATACTATGAACTAAAAAAATTTAGCATCTTGCATTTGCTGTTAATTTTTCAAGAGTAAACCCGTCCATATACCTATTTTTTCAAAAAAAAAAATTAAAACTTATTTTCCAAATCTAGAAAAATTAAATAGAATTTGACTTCTTTTCAAAATATATTTATATTATTATTTAAAAAATGACTTTTAAAAAAAAGTTTATTTGTATTGAATATTTTTATAGTTAAAAACTAGTTGAGTTAACGGCTTTACTTTTAATAAAATTAACAGAAAATGCAAGATGCTACGACAAATAAAATAATTCAGCCTTTAATACTAAGGGATAAAAACATTTTTATCCGGTGAAAGAAAACTATTCGAGAAAATTTTCAGACTGGATTCACAAAATAAGAATTTTTTAGTTCAGAAAAAAAATATCAGAAAAAAAAAATTAAAATGTAATATATCAACTCCAATAAAATTGAGAAGCATAAGTATAACTGTCAATTTTCTTTATTATATTAATATTGGTTTTGGTTCGTGGATAAAGTTTCTCCAAATTAGGGACAAAGCTAACTATTGGTTACTGAATGTCATTTTCTAACCGGCTATTTCAATTTACTTTTTAGTTGAAATTAGTACAATATGAAATGAATTGCCTATTTACCATACCTTTTAGTTGTTGCAGTTTTTTTAAAATCTTTTTTAGTATGATATTGTTGTTGAAAATTCTCATAAATTTATATCTACAAGTAATCAAGCACTGGCCGGTGATCCATCGGTATCTTCGCAGCAAAGGAAAAACCTTGTGCTCTGGAATCAAATGACGTGACACTTACATTTTTGATAATTTATGAAATTTTTTAAAATAGAATTTAAAGATATTTCTTCACAATGCAATATATATATTGATCAACTACATTAATGTATCAATTTTCCTAGCATAAAATGGAAAAGAATAATGCTAAAATATCTCTTGAACATAACACACAAATTCTATTCATAATATTTAGAATTTATAATTCCAGGAACCAAGTTTACATACCAAATTATTTATATTATTATAATATCAAGTACATATGGATAAATAAAATTTTAAATCAATACAAATCAGTCAAATAGTGTTAGTAACGTTTTTTTATACAGACAAGTAGTTACTGGTTAATCAAATATATATATAACACAAATTAAATATATATATATATATAACAATAATAATCTTTTTTACCAAAACATGTCATCTGTAAAAACTTTCAAGTTTATTTTTTCATTTGTAAAATTCCAAGTTCTTCCTATTGAATTTATAAATATATTACATGACACATTAGTCAAACAATCATTAATGACTCTAGTTAGTAAAAATATGTGAATATGCGTCCATAGCAATTTTTGAAAAAAAAAAAATATATATATATATATCACATATATAATCAACTACATGGTAAAAAAAAACATTTTTTGAACTTAAAAATAGTAAACGCAAATAATTTACGAATTCCAAATAAAACTTGCAAAAATGCCTAAACATAAGAAATAATTAGTAAATATTCTGATTATTATATTATTAAACTCTACTATATTAAATAAATCTTTGGTTGCTTAGCTTGTTAGTTTCTTTTACTAATGGATTAAATTATTTTAATTATTAATGGATTATAACATTTTACTTTAATAATAACTATTTGATACTGTATTTTAATCCCATATTTCTCATTGCATCAAAATGTTATAAATTTGTCGTTTTCATATTTTTTGGCCCAATTTTTATAATAATTTTTTTATTGAAACAAACAATTTATATAAGTACATACCATATACATATTTTTATTGTTCCGTATAATTAAGTATGTTAATGAATGTCAAAATCCATCATAAATATTACACGTGCAATTATATAAATGGTAATTTAAAAAAAAAAAATTGGATGGAATAAATGGTAAGCTTGTTCATGAAACATAAGGGAAAAAATGGTAAGCTTGTAAAATGTTAACACCAACTCTTTCCTATATTATACTCTTTAATTTATAATTTATTGATGAAGTATGTGATAAATATAATCATAGTACTTTGTATAATCTCATTGTAAATTGTTGTATATGTAGTATATAAATAGATATTGTTTAAATTTAGATTGCATTAATGTATAATCATTTCAAAAATTGTTTTACAATGACAATGTATACAAAAATTATTTATGTTTATTAATTAATTGTATATTTTATTAAGTATTTCTAATTTTTGAATAAATTGAATTTTTTTAAATTATTTAAAAAAAATGATAATGTTTAACAGAGCATGTAGAAGTAGACAAAGTCAGTTTTTTATTCATTTTAAATATTATTATTGAAGAAAATATTTTTTAAAACAATTTAAATATTTATTTATATAACATGTTAACTTTAACAATTTATATTGTATTGAAAATAAACTTATGCATTATTTATCAAATAATATTTATTAATATATCATTAAATCTAAATATAAATAAATTGTCAAATGAAGTTATCTAGTAATACATCTTCCATATCCACATTTTATGTGTAATATTAATCAAGGTAAATATCCAAAATAGAAAAGAAGAGAAGAAATAAAATTAGTTACAGATCACACAAAATAAATTCTATAATTTCTCAGTTTTCATTAACGCTGTATAATATCAATAGGATCAGAACGTTTATACAATATTCATAAGATATATACGAACCATGTATTATTTTTGTATCAAAATTATTTACGTTTAATTAAATGTGAATTTTATCATCTATCCTAAAAGGGTGTGGATAAAAAAAGAAAGAAATAAAAAGTCAACATATAACAATAGCGTGATCACCAACTGGCAGTCTTATAATCCTACGGTCAACCAGTGTAGAAATGTCCAAAATCAACCTAACACTGGCCCATAAAGGAATCAGACCTCAAGAGACTTCCAGGTGCGTAAACTTCTTCATACTCCTCTCTTTATGACCGTTGATCTTAAAACATCTATCAGGCCGCTGCAATTCCAAACAAGATTTCCCATCAAGAACACCAATCTCGTCACCATCATCGTGGAGATCGAGCGAGTACACCACATCCTCGCTGGTCCATCCCGCACGCAACAAAACCAAAGACATCAATCTCACGTGCCAAGCCATACTCTCCTTGTCATCAATTACTGTTGCGGTGGTCCCACTAGCCCCGTTTTTCGGATCATCACAGCCGTCCATCATCATCATCTCCCTCACCTCCTCTTCCGTCCACCCTCCATCTCTCAGCACCCAAAACACCTCCTCCAAACACGCGCCCAATTCCCCACTCCACCAGCCGCCGCGCGTGTCCCCACCCTCCGCCACCTCCGTCCAGAATTCGATCCTCCTCGCCGCCTTAGCCGCCCATGCCGGAACATTAACGGTCAGCCTCTTCGACAAACCCGAACCGCCACCGCCATGCAAGAAATCAAATTCTTGGAAAAATCCAGTAATGTCGCAGCTCAAAACCCTGACATTTTCGGCACCGACGGAGATAATTGGATTTCCCGCCACGTTTGGAGAAGAAGGAATGTAACAGTTCCTGAATATAGGAACGAGAACCGGGGCTCTGTTCAAGAACCGCTTCGCCACGTCCAAGGCCAGGTTCACATCGTCGGGTCGGATCCCCCACGATCGGCACCAGAAGGCTCTCTCGGAGACTTGCCTGAGGAGGCCAAGAATCGGGAGGTTAGTGAGAATGTGGAGCTGTTGGAGCGAAGACGATCGCCAATTGGGGAATCCAGTTCCGACGGGAAGACCTTCCCGGAGAATCGAACGGAGGTCGGGAGGGAAGGAGAAGTTGAAGGTGGACTCGATGGAAGAGAATTCAACGTCGGTGAGACCGTCGAGTACGAGGATGTCGGAGGATTTAAGGTGGTCGATGAGGGTTTTGGCATAAGCGGCGAAGGAGAAGCAAGCCAACTTGGTCGTAGTAATTGGCTTTGGAGGCTTGCTGATGATATTGGCGGCGGCTGTGGTGGTAGCCATTAGAGGAAGATTGAATGGATTGAAAATTTTGAAGAGAAATATATATATATATATATATGTATATATACGTGAAATAGATAAGATTGTATATGGAAATGAGATTTATGGGTTTTTGATGATGATTTGGATTGGTTATGAATAAAGGCAAATTTGGAGGAGGAAGAGAAGGAATAAAATGAGAGGCATTTTTTCTTTTTTTGTTTGCCAAAGAATTTCGAAGAGTTTTTAGATCCGTATGATATATTAAGACTAAGAGAGAGAGAGAGTTTGAACATTGACTAATTTGCTAAAGGTCTTTTGGATGAAAAATTGGGTATAGATTTTTTGTTCAGTAAGGTTACTCATAACCTATTTAGATATAGGCATATAGCAAAGTTAAGCTGTCCCTTAATAAAATTAATAGAATTGAAAATATTACCAACAAAAAAAAAGCTGCTTCGAAGAGACAAATTATGTATAGCATCAGTATGGAACTTGTTTTTCTTTTCCTTACTTGACGAGGAAAACTGAGCG
The DNA here is from genome assembly GCA_003254975.1 of Ochetophila trinervis. Taxonomy (NCBI): domain Eukaryota; kingdom Viridiplantae; phylum Streptophyta; class Magnoliopsida; order Rosales; family Rhamnaceae; genus Ochetophila; species Ochetophila trinervis. The sequence continues at coordinate 189,023 of QANX01003266.1, forward strand.
TGTAAGATGGAACATTGTAACTCAAGTGGCACTTCCTCGTTGACATTGTAGATTATGCATTTACTTTGTTTCTACTTTCTACTATTCTACGTTTTTGTACGTCTGTGTATATCAATTATTTTGATACATAATTTCAATATTATAATGTCTAACATATCAACGGCCAGCGATTAGGTTACTGTGGATTTGTAAATCATGCATGTGGGTTTTTTTTTTTTAATCCTTTTTTTCTTTCAATTTGGCAAGTTTATTTTTGAAGGTTAATTTTGAAGCCTTCGTAAACAGATGACAGAATTTGTACTTTTGGCACTCGTTTGTTTCACAGGATTATTATACAGGATTTTATATGTTAAAATAAGATAGATTGAGATTGATTATGATATAATAGGATATTGGATGAGAATATTTAAATCCAATTCTATATTTGTTCTTGTCAATAAAATTAATTATATATTATTTAAAAATAATCCACATATAATCCAGTTTATCTGTTAGGATTAAAAAATTTAGACTTTATTTAAAACAAAATTTATAGTTGTATTTATATAAACCAGTCTAAATTATAAATTAACAAATAAATAAAGGACAAAATTAGTCCAATCCAGTTCTAATAAACAAACATAGCCTAGAATAATTACTTTAAAATTTGATATAAAAACATTTTTTCTATTTGATTTTTGTTTGTAAACTTATACAGATCACTCAATAATTTGTGGTTTATGGCCATAAATAGTATGGAAACTAGATGGTGGAGAGGAAAAAAATCACAATGCTAAGTATAAGAGAGACGGCCATTAAGGTCGATTTATCTATTTAGAGTAGTTTCTAAGTTAGAAAAAATTTACTAAAAGCTTTTCACCCAAAAAAAAGTACTAAAAGCAGGGATCTCCATAATTTCCTCTCTTTTCTTAATTTGTACTTCATACATGTCCAACATTAGTTAACCATCAATAACAGGAAATTAAAGTCTGATTAAGATGAAAATATAGTATAATCTGGTTTTACAAATATAGTTATATATATATATATAAACATTGGCAGGGTTACTTTCTAGTCTATTAACATATTAATTAATTATACATGTATCATTATTTAATTGATTTATATTTAACTATACTAATCTTTTCAAAAATTGATTTATCCATATCTAAATTATTTTAATATGTTAATCAATCAAATAATAATTTTGTAGCATTACTATATACATTTAGTGTATATGTTGGTAGATTAGATGATTAATTTTGTAACATTACTATATATATGTGTATATATATATATAGATAGAGATTTAATATGATAATTAAGGACTTTGTGAGTGACATATAGAGAGGATTCTACATTGCTCTTATGTACCAAGCCATATCACCCAACTAATTACACATTCGAATCGTCATTTAAAATATATTATCAGTTACTGTTTTGACATAAAAATGAATTATCAATAACAAAACTAATAAAAATTATTACTGATAATATGTTTTTTATTGACAATCCATCTAGATCACTGCATGCTAAAATTTAAACTCTAGAACATAATAGTTTTGCCGGTAGACAATCCCGAATTTGTTCTATCCGACCAAATACGCAGATGATGAATGTTAGGTTATCCATTTTTGAATTCTGTAACCGGTATTCTCACAAAGATAACAAAACCCATACCATGGAAGCAAATTGAGTCATTAATATTCTATCACGAAGGCCAGACCACAAATGGTCTCAGAAGAACATGACACTTTTACTTTAATTTTAAAGTGTCTGAGAGCGACATAAATATGTGCAGTATAACTTTTAATAGTTACACATTTTCTGAATTTTTTGGTATTATTATTAAGTAGGGTAGGACCTAATTTAGCATAAGTTGCAATATTCAATGCCATGCTCTTTTAACCTTCTAGACTCTACGACCATAATTATATTACAAAGACCTTGACATTTTAGCATAAGCTATTAGATATCTCTGTTTTGGTTGCTCTTGAAAAAGAGGTTTTTCCCTCTGCTTGAGCTTTCGGTTTTTTGGTTTCAATGAAAACTCCTTTATTCAGCCAAAAAAAAAAAAAAGCTATTAAAGCATGAACGGAATTGGAAAGCCAATTTGTCTCTACCATTTCCGACAAACAGCATTAAATCAACCCCCTAAAAATATTCAATTTTTATTAGTATGTTGAATTTAAAACACTGAGAAGGGTATAGTTAAACCCTTTCAATGGAGGAGCTGAAAATTCTTTTATGTGTGAGTAGAACCACTTTTAAACCCTTGAAAAAATTGTCTTTTCAATAGAGTCCTCGCTGTATAAAATTTCATCTATTGGCTCTGGACCAGCTTCCCGTCTGAATCACTACAGCCAAACACATATGAATGATGCTAAACCAAAAGTACATAAAGTTTTACTCATAATTAACTTTTGGGTTGAATGATTGTGCCAGATGGCTCTGCAAGAAGAGACAGATGTTTACCTTCGAGCTTAGTTAACCATGGAAAAATGGAGAAGTCAGGACCCAGAATGAAGGAAAAAATAATCACCTTCCTAGTTTTTCCATTAGATATTTTGACAAATGTAAAAAATTAATGAAATGAATTTTAAATTAATTAAATTAATTTTTTCCAATTTAATGATTTTTTATTTTTTATTTTTGCCATTTAAAAATTATGTTAAAAAAATTAGCATACAACGTCACATTATTTTTTATCATTTTCATTAATCATATATTACAAAAATTTAATGATATAGTCATATGCAGACCATTACAAATTTATTAAATGTCCATTTATAAATAGCTTTTTGTACCATTTAAAAGTTCATTTATTTTATTTTTTTTCTCCAAAAATATCCCAAACCCACAAGAGACGACCCATGACATATCTAGTAACATTATTTTAATTCTCTGTATTTTGTCAAGCGAATCGTTCTTAGTTTATTGGAATTTCTCACCCAAAGTTTTTCGAAAACATTGGGGAGACAAACTTGGGCAAGTTGGTGGGTTTTTCAAGTTCCTAGGATTGAATGCAGTGATGGTCCAATCCAGGTGAGCCTTGTTGAGGGAAAAGGACGTTTGAGTTTCAAGTTGGGTCATTTCATGGGCTTGGTTAGACTATATCTAGGACTAGAAGGAAAAGCAGACCTTGATATTTGGAAGTCAAACAAGATAACAGGACTAACTAATGAGTATTTTGTCTATTTAAACTACCACTGTGTTATTGATCAAAGGAAAAATAAAACATGTGGGACACTGGTTTTTCTCCATAATAATCATGTTTGCTTTCAGCTGTCAAATTCATGAAAATTTACCAATATTCAAACATTGTTTCTACATCTACTAACAAAAAGCCACCAGATATTAGGGGTTTTCAAATTATAAGACAAACCAAGAATAGGACAAAATTTGGATGCATTTGCAATGCTTCATTTGTGGAAAAAGAGTTGATCTGCAGGGTCCCAAATTATCCGCCTTTTTTTTTTTTTTTTTTTGCTATAGCTGAAAAACATCTGGCTCCCTACAAAATATTGAGCAAAGACCTTTCTCTGTACCGAAAGTGAGCCCAATTGAGCAGAATTGTTTATCAGCACATTTTTAATTGAACCAAACGAAATTTAAGTGCAGACTAGTGGAAGTAGAATTTATCACCAGTTTTTATGTGGAGGAAGACCTTCGGGGCTTGTTCTTAATGCAACATCAGTGTTATGGGCACCTTCATGTTTTGTCCCGTCAATTTCTTCTGCTCCCGAGCTGGCATCATCCCCCATGTCCTCATCTTCATCCTTGGCTGATCCTAACACAGCATCTTCAAGTTCTTCTGAGGCATCTTCTTCATTGACAAAACTCCATCCGGTAATTATCTTTCCTCCTCGTTTGATAATGCTACCATTATTGTAGAAGCACTGGGACTTGGTACTTAACATGTCTCTCCCTGATTCTCCAGAGGTCATGTTGTCTGGCCACCCAAGATTGCCATTATCTATGGAACCCATATAAGCAGCAGAATTATCTTTGCTCATTTCTTTAGCTTGTGGAGAAATGAATGAATAGGCATTTCTTGAATTACTAGTCTTGTCATCAGTACCTTTCATTTCCGAAGTGGAACTAAGCCCGACTCCATATATTTGGACTCTGGGAAATTCGTGATTAACTTGACTGTGGTATGCAGGCATCATCAGATTGCTTCCATTAATCCCTGCATTTCCACCAGCATGTACGCCAATATTTGATGTGTTTTCACTGTTTCCTTGCTCTACGGTTGCAGTGGAGAGTCTTGTTTTTCCTTTATCTTCTACCGTGTTAAGAATTAACTTCTCAAACACTAGTGCTTTAGTCTCAGACTGGACCTTAGATGGAACAGGCTTCCTACTGCGAGCTCGAGGATGAGATTCAACAGAAGGCAATCCATCAACTGAAGGAACTGATCTCTTTGGTCTTCCTCTCTTTGATGGTTGTCTAGCTAAAGTAGTCCCAATAACTTGAGCAGCGGGCTCTTCTACTGTTGGTTTGAGAGAAGAAACTTCTGCTTCAAGTATCAATAAGCGATTCTTGTAATCAGTTATCTCTGACTGCAAGAGATTAATTACATTCCACAGCTGCACATTCTCTGCTGACTACAACCTCAGAACCGGAAAAATCACATGTTTATATCTAAGTTTGCTAGATTAAGAAGTCAGAGAAAACATAAAACATGTGTTGAAGAGAAGAGTTCATACTTGAGCATCCCAAAGTAGCTGATGCTTCTGAGAAAGTTTTGCTGGTGGCCTAATAATTCCTCTATGAAAAGATTGTCCAAGCGATACAGAGCAACTAGGTGCCATTGATGGTGGTGTTGGAAAGTAGTTATATGCTCCAGGAAAAGCATATGTGCATATAGGCTGTGACTGTTGTGTTTGACTCCACCAAGATAAGGGATCACAAGGACCTGCAAACAAACATACCTCCACCTTGATATGACTCAAAGCATAAAACATTCGACAACACAACAAGAAGTTAAAATAGTAAAAATATATGCCTATTACATACATTGCAAATTTTTTACTGAAAGTTTAAACCACTTCAAATCCTAGTGAATAGGTTCTTTACTCAAATCATTCATTCATTAAAAGATCATATATTTTCCAGATAACTAGTCAGCGATAATCAAATCATGGAAAGAAATTCATTGCACTGTTTAGTGGATTAATGATACTAGTTGCAAGTTTACCTGGAAAGCCTGGATATGTGTATCCAACAGGGTAACAGAAATTGGGACCTTGAGGTTGATTAGTCGATGCAGTTCCTTTTCCTACAGCAGGAGCTTGCCAACTAATATCAGTCGTTGCTGGAGGTACGAATGGAGGAAAAGTTGAAGGTGCATTCACTCCAGACACGGGGTGACCGGGTCGGTGGGGTAGCCAAAAGGGAGGTGTTGCTTGGGCATAATTGGTCTGGAGCTGGCCCTGCTGGACCTGATGATTGGTCTGATTCTGTTGCTGATGAGAAAAATGCCATCCGTTTATAATGATAGGTGAGGTTGACTGAGTAGGAATAGAAGGTCTAGATGTCAATTCTGTCTGTTCCAAAGCATTTTGAGGTGCGAATGGCCATTGAACAATTGATGGGAATTGCTGATTTTCAGATAACGCATTGTCATTTGAAGGGTTACCAGTTTTTGTTTTCTTTGCAACCGGTGTTGCATTTGGTTGGTTTTGGTTATCCTTGCTCTGTTAATAAACAGAGTCACCTTGTTAAACAGTCGAAACGGGCTTTGAACTATCATAAAAATGTAAAACTCTAGTTTTCTAAAGCTCTCAAAGAAATTTTAGATTAAAGTAAAAGATATTAAAAAAAAAAATAGAAAATCATAGAACACCGAATACATATAAGGAAAACATTCCATTAACAGATATATAAAAGAAAGTTTCTAAAAGTACTCTTAAGATAGATGATATCTTTGTTTGCATGAATCAGAAACATCACGACATGCAAAGATGGCATGCCTCAGAAGGCTTTTTTTTTCCTTTACTACTTTTTTAGGGCAAAAATAGCATACACTGTGGAAGATTGGAACCGAAAGACAAAAAAATTGTGAAGCCCCACAACTGTCAACTAGACATTGTGTTTTAGCAATGGAAAACAATAAAGCATGACAAACCCAAAACAGAAAAGACTAAGGGATTAGCAAATACAAATCAAACCCATTTCAAAAACAAGGAAACAAAAAAAAACAAAAAACAAAAAAATTCATACCAAGAGTTCATTTGTCTCTGGTTCTAGAATAATAGCACAAGCTAACTTATGATCCTTCTTCTTCTTCTTTTCCATGGCACCTAGTATTCGTCTCTGAGATATTCAGGAACCTACCCTATAATGGTTGGATGGTAAAGCAATAGTGGCCAATGTTCAGTGCTACAAGATGAGAAAAAAGATAAAAGAGGACTCATACCAAGAGTTCATTTGTCTCTGGTTCTAGAATAGTAGCACAAGCTAACTTATGATCCTTCTTCTTCTTCTTTTCCATGGCACCTAGTATTCCTCTCTGAGATATTCAGGAACCTACCCTATAATGGTTGGATGGTAAAGCAATAGTAGCCAATGTTCAGTGCTACAAGATGAGAAAAAAGATAAAAGAGGGTCCAAAACCAAAAAGTAACAGAATGTCTTGTTCAAAGGTAGAGAATGTGAAGGAATTTTTTTTCAGCTTCTTGATCTTGTTGCAGGGTTGTCTTCTTGTTTGTTGCCACCAACCATTTTTCCTGCAAAAAGTTAAAAGAAGAGGAGGACAAAAAAAACTGTGGCAATGACGTTGTGCACATAATTTTATACTCTGAAAAATCAAAAACCCCATTTTTGCTTTGCCTAAATGCTTTGGCTTTTGATGTCAAAATTATGTAATAAAAAAAATAGAAACCACTCAGCTTTTTCATTTACCGTGGAAAAACTCTTAACTTTACCATCTTTAGTAAACCATCAACATCAAGTGCGCCGCAGTTTAAGACCTGTTTGCAGTTCACTAGGAGTCTAGGAGTTTCTTTCTGATATATTATTGGGTTTAACTCGAAGAGGAAAAAATGATAAAAAAAAAACATTTTTTTGGATATATAAATTAAATTAGTTTCAACAAAAATTCATAGAAAAAATAAAAGAAAATTATATATATATATATATTTTTGGTTAAAAAAAGAAAATTATATATTGTCATCAAAAGACGACCACAGATCATGAAAGTGGAAAGAAAAAAAAATGTGAAAAATGTAACTTTGTGGTGGAAATTGGACCTAAATTTTTAGTTAATCTAAATTAATGTAAAAAAGAAAAAGAAAAAAGAAATCCGAAGATAGGAGGGAGCAAGAGTATGGAAAAGAACAATAGGTGCATGGAAGACCACCCTATCTGTAATTTCCTAATTCTTTCAAGCCCCATTTTCTTATGTAATTTTTTTATAAAAATATAAAATAAAATAAATCAATTCCTTTTTCCAATGCCTCCTCTAATTACGTATCTGCACGTTTACGTCACCAATACTGAAATAATAATAATAATATTGTAAGCTAATAGCATACCAATTCCACCAAGTGAACGCAACAAGCAAATATGAAAAATATGGTTCAGATTCGATTATTCGAGAACGGTAAAAAGGATTTTGGGTTTTGTTTGGGAATTTAATAAAATTTTGATGGTTTTTATGGTGAATGAAATTTTGGGTGTTTGTAGTACACTCTAAGGTGTATCTAAAACCTTTCTTGAATACTAGGATTGATTTTTCTCAAAATAAATAAACAAATATTAGAATGCAATTGATAGACATATTAGCGACTTAAATTTTCACTTTGGTATTTGAAAGTTCAGTTCAGTAATAAGAGCCAGTTGAATTTTTACATTTGTGAATACGGAAGTTAAAGTTTAAATTTTAATAGTTCCATTTGGATTCAAATGATCTTCTCCTTTTTTACTGTACGGAAAATAATGAAGTTTTAGCTCCACTTCGAATTCATATCAAATTAAAAAAACGTCAGAATCGGTGCACTTGCTAAATATCTTATGGGCCAATAACTCCATTTCGGATAAGTCTTTTTTTATTCAAAAAAAAAAAAAAAAACTCACCATGATATTACTTATAATTTTATCGCCAAGGAGGATCCAATTTAAGTTCTCCTCATTTATTACTTATCATTTTTCAAAATGAAAAATAACATTCTAGTTAGGTGTTTGCTTATATATTCAATTAAAATTTTAAAAATATTGAAAAAATAATTAATCACAAATTTTATAGATTTTAATAAATTTTTGTAGATTTTATAAAAATATTAATAGTTTTGAGTATTTTATAAAAAAAAATTAAAAATTTAATGACTTTGAAGAATGTTTTTATTTTTATTACCCAGATATATAAATATTACATATATTTATCTTTTTCATTGCAAACCATTTAATCATTGTTTAAATATCTTCAATATTGCTTTACAACCCCTGTATAGTTACACGAGCATATGCTTAATTGATGAAAATAAAAAATAACTTTGATATAATAATTACTAATATATTAAAAAATAAACTGTTAAAATACGAAATTAAAAATTTCCAATTCAAAAGAAAATTTATAAGGTTCATAAAATATGAAAAAATATTTAATAAAAAAAAATAAAATATCTATTGTCCACTATTTATTCATAACTTACATCATTCAACGTGCTAGTAATTTTTTTTTTTGTGAAAAGAAAAAGATATTTCTGTAGCAAGGTTATTGGCCCATGAAATATCTAAACGAGAAAGTCAAGTTCAGGCGTCTGTCGTAACTCAGTGGGAGTCCACCTAGGAGCCTGTATCGCTTTGAAACTTTTATCTTCTCGTGCGGTAGCAGCAGAGAAAAACACATGAGTCATATGGAGCTACCAAAATTCATGAATCATATGAGTCATTCAACGTGCTAGTAGTTATTCACATCATTCAAAATAAAATAGCTATTCATTCAAAAAAAAAAAACATGCTAGTAGCTATATTAGCTTTCTATTCATTAGCATGTTCTATTTTTTGCTCTAAATTTCAAAAATTAGTTCAAAATAACACTAATTGAGAAGAAAATATAATAAACAATTAAACTATTTGGAAATTTTTCTTCATAAAATCTGGATTCACTTTGCACAACAAAAAAATATGAAAAGATGATTAATAATGTTTAACAAGACTAACCAAATTTGTTTTTTCCTCCTTATCAAATTATTATTTATTGGAAAAAAGAAAATAACGGTATTCATTCAAAACATAGGAGAAAAAGTAGAAGTGATCCAAATTCTAGAACAACCAGTTTGCTCAAGAAAAAAAAAATGAAAAAGAGGAAATAAAAAACTTAAATTTTCAAATATTTCAACTTTATGAGCAACCAATTATGTGTTTTAATTGAAAAAAATTGTATACATTAACAATATAATAAAAATCTATATAAATATAAATATATTTTTAAAAAAAGGAAAATATTACAGATTACAAAAATAATCTACTTAAGGAAGAAAACTTAGACTTTTTATTTTTTTTATTTTTGAAACAAAAATAATTTTTTTTGAAAGTTTTTACTTGGAATGAAAAATTTATATTAATATATATAATATATATATACACTGTTGACCAAAAGTTTATAAAAGTTATTTGTTATTATTTATAAAAAATAAAAATATGTATCCAATATTTTTAGACTCGTGGACATTTAAAAAATTATAATTGAATATTTTAAATTTTTTTAAATTTTTTAAAAATTTATAAAAGCTTAAATTGAATATCACATAATTTTAAATTTTTTTAATTAAATACACTAATTTTTTTTAAATCTGTAAAACATTTTAAATTTTTTAACTGAATACGCTGTATAAAAGTGATTTTGAATAGCTAAAAGCGATTTCTCAAGTGTTTAATAATAAAATTTGAACACTTTTTTTTATTAAAAAATTACATATTTTATAATCTTGTAGAAAACATCTAATATATTTGATTCTGTAAAAATCACTTTAAGCACTGGCTTGTCATCATGGAACAGCCCGAGGGCAATCCCACCAAGGATGAGATCATCGATATCTATATCAAAACCTTAGCCCTGGTGGTTGGATGGTTCGGTTCGGTTCTATTAACTCATACTGACATAGTTCTTAGGAGAACAATCATGAAAATAAAAAATGTACATTGTTTACGATCTGATCTATTTTAAAAATAACCAATTTGATCCAATTAGTAATCAATTTTATTTTATTCAATCCGATCCGATACGATCTATACATTAATTGAATTGGATCGGTTTGGTTAATCAATTTCGCTTAAACTTTTATTTAATTTTTTTAGACTTTTTAAAATTTAATTTTTAAGCTTTTTTATTTTGAATATTTGACATTTGATCTATTTTTTGTACCAAAAATTTGTTGTGCTTAAATTTTGTTTAAAAAATTATGTTTTTTATCAAATCCTAACACATAAAGTGCCCACTAAATAATACATAAAAAATTATATTTTTTTTCAAAACCTAACACATAAATAATTAAAAAAAATATATGACAAATAAACATATTAAACTAAAACAAAACAAAATTACTACACTAATACAATAATCGAGTAATCTAATTTTAAATTTAAGCTAATATAACAAAGCTTACATACCAATAATATTAAACTAATTTCCATATCTTTTGTAAAAAAAAAATAAAAAATGGTCGGTTTGGATTGTATATGTTTTGGTCGGTTTTTAACACCCTGAACCGAACCGATCCGACTTTCGGTTTTTGATTTTTAAAAACCGATCTAATCCAATTATACTAAAATAACCGATCCAAACAGGTTGGATTGGATTGAATCAGTTATTTTAATCAGTTAGTCAGTTTTTTTACACACTCCTAACGAAAATTGTGGTATTCTATGACTATTTTGAATTCCGTGGAATTTTTTTGTTTTTGTTTTGAAGTTGATTGTTCTGTCTTTCTTGTTGGGCTTTCCGTTGCAGTACCTGTTCTGAAATTAGCAATTGGATGTTCAAATATGCATGTAGATTGTGATATTTGTTTAAGTTTCTCATATATTTTGATATTCTGTTTCTCTCAGCAAGAATAAATTTTTTTGCATGCATTTTAATGACAGTGAAGACTGAAGAAGAAGCAAGGATGAAGGTTTGCTCAGTTTCAACCAGATGCTATTATGCATTTGGCGCCCTTGTGTCTGAGGAGGTTTCTTCCAAAATTAAAGATGCTGCTGCTTTATATACGTGCATTGCTTTTGTTATTTGCTTTTGTGTTCGGATTTTCTTTGATGTTTCATCAAATCTTTTTTAGAACTGCCCAGAGTAAGGTTGGCCTTTTCTGATTCGCACTTGGATATCAACAACAAAGATTATGGAGGCAAGATATTGTTGTTTTACTAAGTAGAATTCTGACAAATTAAATTATCGTTCGTTTTGTTTGTTTTTGGTGCTTGGAAAATTTATTTGTATATATTCCAGCTATAAAGATTCAATTTTATTTTATTTTTTGTATATTTAACAATTGCATATTATGATTATTAGCAAAAACTTTTGTTATGGTAAGCTTAGGAATTCGAGTTATTTTATTTGAAATTCATTTTCACTTTATAGAAAGGAAGAGGATCATATCGCGAATAAATTAATTACTATTTCTTTATTAGTTCAAATAATAAATTATTTATGATTAGCTGCACTTTGTTCTTATTTGGTGCAGGGGAGCCATTTATTAAATGAAAAAAAAAGAAAAACAAGACAAAATGCTGGCCGTCCTACTACCCAATCATTGTATATTTCTAACAAAATATACAACTTGTGTTGTATAAAATAAAAAAGACAAATAAGTATAAAAAGAATGAACTTTCAAAGAAAAATAAAAACTAAAAACATAAACCGCTTTCTTTTTATGGGGGCCCTAAGCAAAGGCTCAAGGCACTTTGGCCGACGCTGCATGAAAATAGTACAAGAAAATAAGAAGCCAAAACAATTATAACAAAGCCACCATTCATATCATTGAGAAGTCTAGTACAGGATTATAGAAAAAGAATGTCTAAATCCATGTTGGATCCTCAGGAAAGCCAAACAGTGAACCACTAAGGAAAAAAGATAGAAACGTCACAGGAAACAATTAAAATCAACTTCACGGACAACAAGATATCCAACTCTCAGTATTCGTCTCCTTCATCACCATCTTCTCCGTCGGGTGCCTCAGCACCGACCTCCTCGTAATCTTTCTCCAGAGCAGCCAGATCTTCACGGGCCTCAGAGAATTCACCTTCCTCCATGCCCTCGCCAACATACCAGTGAACAAAAGCCCTCTTAGCATACATAAGATCAAATTTGTGATCAATCCTTGAAAATACTTCAGCAACACTGGTGGAGTTGGAGATCATGCAGACTGCCCTCTGAACCTTGGCAAGATCACCACCTGGAACAACAGTTGGAGGCTGGTAGTTGATTCCACACTTGAATCCAGTGGGACACCAGTCAACAAACTGGATAGTGCGCTTGGTCTTGATGGTTGCCACAGCTGCATTCACATCCTTGGGCACCACGTCTCCTCGGTACATCAGACAGCAAGCCATGTACTTTCCATGGCGGGGGTCACACTTGGCCATCATGGAAGAAGGCTCAAATGCACTATTAGTAATCTCTGCAACAGATAGCTGCTCGTGATAGGCCTTTTCAGCTGAGATAACAGGAGCATAAGATGAAAGCATGAAGTGGATCCTGGGGTATGGAACCAGGTTAGTTTGGAACTCTGTCACATCCACATTCAAGGCACCATCGAACCTCAGAGAAGCAGTCAGAGATGATATCACCTGAAAATTTAGACAGTATAAAATTAGTACATATTCATCTGATGAGATCAAACAAAAATCACATAGAAAAAGTACATACCTGAGAAACCAAACGGTTAAGGTTGGTGTAGGTAGGGCGCTCAATGTCAAGAGAGCGCCTGCATATATCATAGATAGCCTCATTATCAAGAAGAACAGCAACATCGGTGTGTTCCAGAAGAGAGTGGGTAGACAGCACACTGTTGTAGGGCTCAACCACAGAGGTTGAGACCTGTGGAGAGGGATAGACAGTGAACCCAAGCTTAGACTTCTTGCCATAGTCTACAGACAGACGCTCGAGCAAAAGGGATCCAAGACCTGAACCAGTGCCTCCGCCAACAGCATTGAAAACAAGGAACCCTTGGAGTCCAGTGCAATTGTCAGCAAGTTTTCGGATGCGATCCAAGCAAAGATCAACAATCTCTTTCCCAACTGAAAAAATCAAAAAGATAATTTTATGTAAGCAATCATTATCAATAATAAGAAATCATCATGCACAGATAAAAGAGCAAAATCATTACTGGTATAGTGGCCACGAGCAAAATTGTTAGCCGCATCTTCCTTGCCACTGATGAGTTGTTCAGGGTGGAAGAGTTGGCGGTATGTCCCAGTCCTAACTTCATCAATGACAGTGGGCTCCAAATCTACAAAAACTGCACGGGGAACATGCTTCCCAGCACCAGTCTCACTAAAGAAGGTGTTGAAAGCATCATCACCTCCACCAACAGTCTTATCACTAGGCATCTGGCCATCAGGCTGTTAAAATCACATTAAAGAAAATCATTAGCGCCGTGCCTCAAACAGGAACAATTACATGAACACATCAGGTTTGCAAAACCAAATACCATCATCTCTCCAGATCCATGCAGGCAACTTATAGTCTAAGTGTGTGTGTATATACATACGAATATATTCATACAGATCTATATAATTGGCTTAATACTAGAACAATTCTCTTGATTTCTGACATGGTGCTCTGATATTGAAATTGAGATGAGAATTGAGCCAAATAATGTCCTTAATAAAATAATTAACAAATTTTTGCTAATAGAATTTGGAACATAACATCTATAACAATCACTACCACACTGACAAAATCCAGCCTCTATAGCAGATTATACAGACATTTTCAAATACTAAATCAACCTGTGAAAATTAAATTACAAATTATTATCCACAGTAGTAGTGATTGTTAACGACATTACAAAACCACAGAGAACAACTGCAATGTTTTGCATAAGAAACCAACCAGATCTGGTGGAAACGTGACAGATCAGAACAATGCTAATCATCCACTACAATATACACATAATGAACCCCAAATCCGGTACACATGATCAGAGTTATCAAATCAACGAGCAATTATTCAGTACAATAAATTAAACAACGCCAAGAAAACCAAAATCCGGCCGAATTGCGAGAAAAAATAACATAAAACGAACCAAATTTGGCAAATGTTCAACAATATGCCTGAAAAAAGGAAATCGAAGAACAAAAAAACAGAAAGAAATAGGAGAAGCGGTACCTGAATGCCATGCTCAAGGCAGTAAAGCTCCCAGCACGCATTTCCGACCTGAATACCAGCCTGACCGATGTGGATCGAGATGCACTCTCTCATTTTCGATCTACTAAACAAAGAAAACAGATCAAAGACGAAGATGAAGAAGGAAGAAAAGGAAAAGCACGGCGTTTATTAAGACGCCTGCGAAGTCCAATGGCAAGACGAGCCCGGATTGTTCGTGGCTTGGCTAATTTATAGTCCTAGAGAGATGGAGTTTAACCGCGGTTAGTTAACCATGGTAAGAATGGGAGCCAGCGATGAATCATATCTGTCCTAGATGCTGGATTTTGAAAGTTTTATAACTGCTTTTGTGTAACCGCGCTTTTCCCACTTTTTTTCACGGGAATCGTTTTGGTTTGGGCATTTTTATTTTTTTCCGCTTTTGTGGGAAGTTGGGAAGGATCTGCTTGGGTCTACCAAAACGACACTGTTTCGAGAAAGCTGCTTAATTTATTAAAGAAAGATATGGCAATGTCTTTTATTTTCATGAATACACACACACACACATATATATATATATAAAGCTTGCCATAAAATTTTTGGATCAGTATTTGACCATGTGCCTCCATGTGCATCCGCTGCCTCACAAAGAAAATGTCTCTACATCTTCTAAACTCTACAATAAAATTTAGGTGATATATATCTTTCTAATCCAATTGTTATTATTTATTTTTTTGGTTAAAATTTCTAATCCAATTATTAGTTTTTTATATAGTTACCATAAAAAATTATTAGTTTTTTATAATCTTTTTTACGTTTAAACACACATATATCTAATTAAACGATTAACTAATTGGACTTTTTTACACTAAAAAAATAATTTGTCCGCTTTAATGTGGGTTGAACTTTTTTAAACACAAAATGATAAATTTCAAAACCTAAATTAAAACTTTAAAGCATGTGTTAAATATCATATTTAGTTTTTTCAGATAACTTTTGTATTTAGTTAATTTGTTATAATTTTTTTTAAATAAAAAAATAAGCCTCATAAACAATAATAATAACTTAATTTTTGTTATTGCACATGATTGTTATAGATTTGTTTTATTAGTTTCCATGGTCAGTAGTCCTTATATTTTAAAAGGTTATTATTATTTTGTAGATTTCTAAATTATATTGCAAATTTTTTTTTTGTCTCATTGTCGTCCTTAAACTTAATTGATTGTATCACCGTAAATAAGTTTCATTCTTTTTCTCTCGTTAAACGCACCCATACATGCGCTGGCTTTTTGGAAGGCAAGCTTGGTCATTTCAAGGTCGATTATCATTTATTTTAACACTCTTCGTCACATATAGACTTAGGCTTTATTTTGGCTCATTTTTTATCATTACAATTTAATTTTTAGATGGATATATTAAATTTTGAACCTATGACTTCTTGGCCCTTAAACTTTAATATCAAATTGAATTTGGCTTTGATCTCAAAAAGCTTTAGTGATAAGTAATAATTAGAAATTGTAAAAAATTCTCGTTTAGCCTAGTCTCTATAGAAAATCACCCTTAATGAGGTGAGAATTTCCTGATTAAACGGAAAGAGGGGCAAGGATGCTTGCCATAGGTTGGAGATGAGGATTTTATTCCACACACTGTATCCATCCCGTATATAAATAATTATGTTTTAATATATATTTTATTGTATTTAAATATATATACATGTTTTTATATAAATTTATGTTTTTTTAAATATCATAATTATATAATATGTTTGTATTATTTTTATATATATTATGTTAAAAAAAATTAAATATATATTTAGAATTTTTTTCTTTATTAATTTTTGATGGGTAAACAGAGAATATTTGTCATGTTCCGCTCTGATTCAAAATAAATGGATAATGAAGCGAGGATGGGAAGTAAAAAACAAAACGAGTTAGGGAGCATGGAAAGCCACTCCGATCCTACATTGCCTTGTTGTATTACTATTGATAATTCACTTTGGTATTAGAATTTAAAATCATTGTAGTTATGGATTCAAAATTCAAAAACTCTATCCAAATTTTAAAACACATAAAAAAAATTTAAAATAAACCTAAAATAAGCTAGACCCTACATATGAGAAGAATGTCAGAAAAAAATATAAATTTTATAATGATGTACTTTCTATCTGCTTAAATTTAAAAAAAAAAAAATAGCAATTCAACTAAAGATCACCGTTTTTTTCCCTTAATGGTAAAGAAACCAAATATGGAATTTTTTGGAGGGTTTTTTTTTTTGCCTGCAAATGGAGAAATTTTTTGTATTTTTTTTTTCGTTTATTGTTGCAGTAATTTTTTTTATTTTTTATTTTTATTTGTGATCAACCTCTCCTCCTCTCTATATTCTTCGTTTTCCCAGCAGAGGGAGAAGGGGGGTGGAATGTTTTAAAAGTTATTCCATGAAGTTAGGATTAAAATTAATATGTTTTTTTTATAGCTTTTCGTTCAATTTTGAAATTATGAAACATAGGAGATAAAAAGGAAAAGCAAAAAAAAAAAAAAAAAAAAAAACTTATAATTCAGAGCGCAAAAAGTAGAAGATCATAAAGTGAAGCAAATTGGTTCAAACACAATGCAATTCTAGAACTTAGTTTTTCAAAATCCCATATGAGTATTCCTATTTTTCTAATCTCCGACTCTGGAATCTTTGAGTCCAGTTTGTTTTGCGGGCCTTTCATTCATTCTGCAATCAATAATTTCATCCTCAACTTCATCTCCGTGATGGAAAACATTTTTAACGATGTCAGCGAAAACCGATGGGCAGCAAACAATATGACTTTTGCGGCAGATGTGAGTGAATGAGAAAGATTAAGTTGTAAAATGAGGAGAGAATGTGTGTATGAAATGACCACCGTTGCCTTTTCAAGTGCTGGCACATGCGTGCATTTAATGGGTGAAAATCTATGGAAATGAGAAAAAAGATTTACACTTATATTAAAAACTGGATTTGAAGATAATTTATAAAAAAGAAGAAGTTGTTGTTGACTATACATATAAATATTGATTTATTTTCTTTGGAAGCTTCTACAGAAATGGTTTTCCATGGCGATCGAAATCCTCTTAGATCTGTCATCTAACTCATCCTACTGAGTTCCCCCATCGACGGAGATGGATCAAGTTCAAGAGAAGGTGGCTATATTACAAGATTCTCTAAGAACTTTAACCCTTGAACCAAGCAATGAAGGAGTAACATTTAGTGCACACAATGTACTACTCGAGAAGGTATTATCAACTCGAAGTTTCAGAAGGTACATGATCACAGAGATTATCTCTAAAACTTGGTCACTCAAGGCAAGAGTGGTAGTGGAAAAACTGGAGGAAAATATCTTTAAGTTCAATTTTCATTCTAAGGAGGATAAGGAAACGATATTCAAGAACTAACCATGGTGTTTGAATGGAGCGCATATGATTTTGAAGGAATGGCCGAGTGATAAGTCACTTTGCGAGATTTCATTTGAAACATCTACATTCTTCATGCAAATTCATGGTTTACCTCCAGCATTTCTTCATGAAAAATCAGCCCGAATGATCGGAATTATAATGGGGTATATCCATCCAAGTTCAGTTAATAGGAGGTGTGTGGTGGCAAATCGATACCTACATTTCAGGGGTGGATCTGAATATTTTAAACCCTTTACTAGCTGGTTTCTTCTTAGACAAGCAAGATGGAAATGACATTTAGATTCAGTTTAAACTAGAAAAGTTAGCTGATTTCTGTTTCTCATGTGGTCTCCTTGACCATGTTAGAGGCAGGTGCAAGAACATGGATCAGGTTGTGATTACCTTTTTGAACAGGATTACGGCAAGGCTCTTCAATCCTTGGATTAAGGCTGAACATAAAGGAAATTTGTTATTCATCAATGAACCGGAAGAACAACAAAATGGGGAGGACAATGAGGAAAATTTCCCGACCACTAGAGTTCTTGAAGCTATCTCGAGAAAAGATATGCAGTAAGGTGTTGACAGACCTAATGGGCAAGAAATGCGAGTCAGCTATGGTCGAGTACAACAGTGTCAGGCACATGTGCCCTGAGTTGGACTCTTTTGATATGACTTTACAACAGCTGGAAACATGCCATATGGACACGCTTCAAAGTATGGTGATAGAACAATTCAAACAACCTGATTTCAAAATGCAAAAGCTGGCTAAATGGGCCACGACATTGATAACAAGGATTGGTTGCAAGAAAGGGAATGAAAGAAAGGCCTTGGAAGGCTTGGACCCAGATTTGTTGGAATTCATTGGGCTAGGCCGTAAAACTTTCTCTAAGTGGAAGGTTAATTCAGAGGAAACAAAAGTGTTGGGCTTGAGTAGAAAGAAAGAGGCACCTCAATATATGGACTTAAACCCCACTAAAATCTATTTGGTGGAGAATTATCCAGCTCATATTAGGGACGAAGATGCAATAGTTATAGACATTCAATTGGAAATACAGGAAAGCTTCTCGACCCAACTAGTTCTTTTAGAAGCAGAGGATACAGAACATTATGCCATTTTAGACGAAAATGAGTCAAGGGATATGATGTGAATCCTAGTGGAATGGATCGTTCTACAATGGTTCAATGGTTTACGAAGTTGACTTCGACCCACAATCCAACGAGAGATTGGAACCTTGGTATGGAAGCTTGACCCGTTGTCTATAAGAAAGACAATAACCTTGCTATAAACGCCACAATCAAAGCTTCGTTCTTTGATTGATAAGTTGGAAGTTTGTTCTTTAGACAAACCAAAGAAGAGAGAAGATTAATTCTCAATTAATTGCAAAAATCTATCATTCTTCTTATGCTGGCCGAAATTGGCCTTTTAAATCAAAAATATTTTTGCCAAATATGGCTTCCTAAATAATCATTCCTAAAAGGAATAGAAAAACAAAAGACTAATATACCCTTAATCAATAAACTAATTTACAAGATAATTCCAAGCCCATTTACGTCTACTCTTTAATGTAGCTCAGCAAATTAATAAATGTAGACGTCTTAGGCCCATCCATAACTTCTTCGGCCTTTTTATCCAATACTTGTTGAATATAAAGCTCCGAGGCCTTCTTGAATTGCTTGGCTCGATTACCAGTCACGGGACCTCCTGGATAGCTCAAACCATCATATGGACCACCTCCTCAGTATGGCTCAATGTCCCCATCAGGATATAACAACGAAATCGTGGTTCTGGAAGAGAAAGGCTAGGCGACGGGCACAGAGAGAATTTCAATCTCAATCTGAGGTGGACAGAAGGGGGGAAATAGAAGCCTCTTCATCATCTCGTAGGAAACTGGATTTTCACTAGGCCGAGGGGGTAGGCCAGATCAAGCCCCCTCTGCAAATTTGAGGATTCTCTCTTGGAACTGCAGAGGTATGGAAAATTCTGATTCTTTTAATTTTCTGTTGAGTATTGTTAAGGAAAATAAACCAAATTGTATCATCCTGCTGGAAACCTAATGTCAAAAAAAGTGGATGGAAAAAATTTGTTTGAATTTAGGTTTCAACAATTTTTGGATTGTTGAATCGAGAGGCAGAGCAGGTGGTATGGCTATAATGTGGAACGATGTTATCAACATTCAATATGTTTGGAGTAATGAAAGGATTATTCACTGCGAAGTGTTTGATCTGATGGGGTCAAAATTATGGGACCTTTTCGCTTGCTATGCAACTCCATATGGGGCCAAGAAGAGAGTTTTAGGAGGTCTTGGAAGAAAGGGTTTTGGGTTTGAAAACCCGTGGATGGTTTGTGGTGACTTAAACGAGATTGTTTTAGCAGGGGAAAAAGTTAGAGGCAAAGAGATTTGGAAAAAGAGACTTTTCTTGAAAGATTTTCTTGTAAATACTGGAGGGATCGATCTGGGGTTTAACGGTAGGAAGTTCATGTTGGAAAACAAAAAGGATGGTCTTGCTCGAATTAAAGAGAGAATTGATAGGGCTGTGGCTTGTAATTTATGGATGGAATTGTATCCAGATGCTTGGGTTCTTCAATTAAGGATGGAACAATCGGACCATTGTCCAGTTCTCATTGATACGAAGAAAAAGATTTCCCATTTTCATCGGCCGTTCAAATTCTTACAAGCATGGACGATGGATGATTCTTGTAATCCAATCATAGAAAAAGCTTAGAATTCATATATACTTGGAGGAATGTCCAGTCATAGGCTCAATGGAAGTCTGAGAGAAACTTCGAAAGCCTTAAGCAAATGGAATAAAGAGGTGTTCGGTTTTGCTCACATTAACATCAAGAATCGGGAGAAAGAGCTTGAGATTCTTCAGATTGCTGATTTGGATCATGACAAAAAGTTGGAAATTATGGAGGATCTAAAGAACCAAAGGAAAATTTTAGAAACTATTTATCAACAAAAATCAGGGGAGCTTTGGCGGAGTGAGGGAGACCGAAACACAATTTTTTTTTCATGTAAGCACTGTCATAATGAGAAGAAGGAATATAATTGACTTCATTAAGGAAGGAATAAAGTGGATAAATGGAGAAGACAATATAGCCGAGTATTTTAAGAGCAATTTTGAGAAACTCTTTCATTCTAATTTGAACAGACAACATGTGGAGCTAAAAGAGTTGCTTTCGGAAAAAATTTCAAAGGAAGGGAATAATACCTTTTCTAGGATTCCCATTGAAGAGGAGATTAAGGATACAATGTGGACCCTCCATCCCTTAAAGAGTCCCGACCCCGATGGTTTCTTGGGGATATTTTTCAGAAAGTACTGGACCATTGTGAAGGAGAAACTGATTTTGTTTGTTAAAGAGTGTTTCCGTTTAGGGAGGACCCCGGAAATGGTTAATAAAACTTTTATAGTTTTAATTCCAAAGACTGATAAAGCTTATAACTTTAATCATTTTCGCCCGATCAGTTTATGTAATTTTGCCTACAAAGTTGTGGCGAAAATCATAGCTGGCAGATTAAGTAAAGTGGTGGACAAACTGGTGTCCCCAAATCAGAGGGCCTTTGTTAAAGGAAGATGGATAGCTGAGAACTCAATCATTGCTCATGAAGTGACACACAAAGTGAGAAAACACAAAGGAAAACAAGGGCTGATGATGATGAAGCTGGACATGAAAAAGGCTTATGATAGGATGGAGTGGAAGTTCATCTTTTAGATGCTCCAAATTTGGAGTTTCAATGGGCATTTTAATATGCTTTTTCAAGGTTGTATGAGCTCGGTCACTTTCTCTTTGTTGCTCAATGGAAGTATTTCAAAAAGCTTCAAGTCGAGAATGGGTTTTCGCCAAGGAGATCATTTATCTCCGCTTCTGTTTATTCTTGGTTATGAATTGCTAACTAGATTATTGGGGGTGGAAGAAGCGAAAGGGAATCTTAATGGTATCAAAGTGGACAGAAATGCTCTGGCTATTACCCATTTGATGTATGCGGATGATCTTTTGATCATGTGTCGAGCTAAAAACATGGAAGTTGTTTCTTTCAAGAGGTGTTTTGAAAAATATTGCAAGTGGTCGGGTCAGGAAGTGAACATGGAAAAGTCAAATATTTTTTTCTCCAAAAACACTCCCAGGGAGAGAAAAAAAAAAGATCATCGAGACCTTAGGGTTTAAAGAATTGGACCAAGCTTCCATTTACCTTGGCAATTCTCTTATTTTAGGTCGTAACAAGACAAAAGAGTTTGGGCGAATTAAGGAAAGACTCCAATCTAGGCTAGAGGGTTGGAGAAGGAAAACTCTCTCAAGGGCCGTCAAAACTATACTTATTAAATCTGTTATGCAAGCCATTCCCACTTACACAATATCAACCTTCAAACTCCCAAGTGGTCTTTGTAACAGTTTGGACAGGATAACAAAGAAATTCTGGTGGTCTAACAAGCAGGAGAATGCTGGTTTTTGTGCCCTAAAGGCGTGGAAGGAAATGTGTAGACCTCAAGACAAGGGTGGTCTCGGGTTTAGGAAATTTGAAGATATCAATCTGGCTCTGCTGTCCAAACTTGCGTGGAAGCTGGCTAGAGAAGAAGACTCTCTTTGGATAAGGATGCTTAGAGCGAAATACTTAAAGGGGCACTCTTTCTTTTACCATCAATTGAAACTGAATGCTTCATTCATTTGGAGAAGCATAATCAAAGCTAGAGAATGGATTCTCAAAGGAACTTGTGTCAAACTTGGTAATGGTTTCACTACCAATGTGTGATATGATCTGTGGGTTCCTGGATAAGTAGGGAAAGTCCCAAAGTTGAAGCAGGGAGCAAGAAGAGGGGATATAAAATTGGTGGCAGATTTAAGGGGCAGGGAGGATGGTCTATGGAATGAAGAGCTAATTAAGTGCCTCTTCAATAAGGATGTGGCAAACGCGATTATGGCTATCCTTTGGCCTACTATTTCTGGTGAAGATAAATTATTGTGGCTTGACAAGAATTCCAAAAGTTTCTCGGTTAAAAGGAGCTATTTGCTAAACTATAACAATCCAGAGGAAGAGGTCTCGACTATTTGGAAAAATTTGTGGAAACTGAAAATTCATGACATGATGAAGTTGTTTTATGGTGAGTTATGGTTGATGCCATCCTAACCAGAACTAGAATGGCTAGGAGGATTGGCTAGGGAGAGAGACATTGCCCGATTTGTGGAGAAGAATAGGAAACCTTATTTCATCTGTTCAAAGAGTGCCAAGGAGCTAAAATGATCGCTTTTGCTAGTGTGTGGGGTTTCATATTAGAAAGTTGGGAAGTTTTTAATATTTCTGATATCATAAGTTGTTGTGTTAACCCAGGGGATAGATTGGTTGTTGAGAGTGAAAGAAGTTGGCAAATAATTTTCTTTAGTTCTCTTCTTTACTGTTGCTGGTTTTACAGGAATAAAATTGTTCACGAAGGTGTTATGGACTTGGCTACAATGGTTAATATGTTTAACAGAATGGTGGAAGATCAGTTGAAAGAAGATAATCTGGTTGGCCCTATGAAGTCCCTGGATCAAATGATTGCTGTTAGGAAGAAGGAATGGACTTTCCCGCTCGTGGGGTGGCTTAAGATTAACACAGACGCTGCTTGTAAGAATGGGTTTGCAGCCATTGCCATGGTGGTTAAGGATGACTTGGGTGGTTTGGTGCTCATTAAGACTAAACTGATGGAATGCAAGAATGCCTGGTGTGCTGAGGTAGCTGCTTTGCAATGGGCCTCAAGTTTTGCTGAGGAGAGAGGATGGTGCAGAATTTAATGGTCTTTGGATGCCAAAGGAGTTATTGACTTGATCATTTCTTTGGAGGAACCAGAAGCTTGGGATTCTTATAGTGAAATCCTTCAAATTTGTGAGAGGTGCTCCAGGTTCTCTCAGAGCCTTGAATGGAATCCTAGATTGACTAACAAAGTTGTGGATTCCATTGCTTCTTGTTCTCTAGTTAATAATGTTGAATATTGTTTTAATAGCTTTGATTATGATCTCCTCCCTCATAATTTGAAATTGCTTTTGTTCAATGACTTGGGGAGAGAGATGATGTGTAACCCTTTTCAGTAAAGTTTTTATGTGCTTTATAATGCATTTTTATTCACCAAAAAAGAAATTGGATTTGAAGAAGAAAGTGAAAAAAAAATTAAAATCGTTATAATTTAAAAATATATATATATATAACATTTCCCCAAATAAGAAAGTAACAAAATTCGAAATTGATAGTTGTAGATCTCTAAATCAAGGAACAATACAATTTTCTAACCAAAAAGAAAAAAAAATTAAAAGTTGTAATGACAAATAAAAACCGTGTCTTCCTCACTAATTATTATCATTTAAGAGTCTAAATTTTTATTTTTACGAACGAGTCTAAATTTTTTTACAATGCCAAGTTAATTGGCTTTTATGGACAAAATGCTTGGCGTAGAAGTAGCATAATCTTTTGGAAGAAAAAAGCTAAGAGAATTCACTTGCAAACTTATTCAACTTTCTTGCCCAATTTTAAATATTAGATTTTACAAGATCACATAAATATTTATATGCGGCCCACATCTATATTGAATGAATAATCTTTCTTTTCCTAACCGGGCCAGCGAATCTTATAGTTTATCTCATAGTTTACTTCATGTACCAGCTTCCTATCAAATGGTATTCACCAAAAATATATATATATATATATAAATGAAATAAATAAATAAAGCTTCCTATCGAATGGTGAGAATTGCATTTCTCTGTGCAGCTTTACAACAAGCTGAGCCATAAACTAATTTTTTTTTGGTAAAAGCTGAGCCATAAACTTTGCTTGAGAGTGAAGCGAAGCACTCACAAGTCATATCGCAATTGAAAAAGGTGAGCCCAAAGAGCACGGTTTAAGTGACTGTCTCTCAAATTGACTTTTTATATTTGAATTTTTAATAAGAAAGAAAAAAAAAACAAATTGAATTTTGATTCAGTTAAAAATAAGTTTTATTTTTCCTAGTTTTGAAATGAGGGTTTTTCGAAATCCTTGCAATAAAAAGTAGCAGTTTTTCCATGGCTTATTCCCCATGACATTTGTAAATTTCAACAGCATATTATCTATTCTATAAAAATAATTATAGATTTACTAAATTAATTAACCAATTTTTTATATCAAATGATTTCGTATTATTTAATTAGATTTACTATATTATTAATTTATCAATTATTATTAAAGTGTTTTATTATTTAATACAGAAAAAAAAATGATGTAAAATTTGGTAACTGCAGTATAATTGAGCCAGTATCAAAGTTAGAAGAAAATATTAAATGGTGTTGCAAACTAATAAGATCTTACTAGTGTAGTTGTTGAGCTACATCTCAGCTAAAAACAAGTTTTTCTTTTTGGCAAGTAACAAAAATATCCAATAACCTTCGTCTTGATTCCTAATAATAAATTTTCCATCACCAATTTCATATTAAAAATAAAAATTAGGCGCGCAAAAAGTCGAATGGAGCTACCCAGTCCGCCACCAGCTAGAGCAATCATTTTGGGCAGGATAGTTTGGTTTCCTTCACCAATAACTCAACAACCTTTCTCATGGAGGGTCTGTTAATGGGAAACGCCGAAGTACACAGAAGAGCCACATTCATTACCTTTTCAATCTCTCTGTAATCCCATTCGGTCGGATTCATCATCGGGTCAACAATCCGATCCAGATCTTTACACCCATTCATACCATTTTCTTCTACCGGAGACGACGACAAAGCAGCTTCCGTAACCCACTTTATTATGTCCATGTTGTCGCCGAATGACGAGTCGTTTGGCCACTTGCCTGTTATCATCTCCAATAGCACCACTCCGAAGCTGTACACGTCACTCTTCTCTGTGACTTTCAATGTGTATGCGTACTCTGGAAAAATTCAAAAACAAATTAAAAAAATTAACTAACAAAAATTAGAAACTTCTTCCCTCGTTAGACCAATAAAAAAACGACATCGTATCTACTTCCTAAATCAGACTCACCCGGCGCAATGTAGCCGTAGGACCCAGCGACGCGTGACATGACGCAATCGCCTTCGGCCACCTCAGCATCCAGTTGCAAAGTCTTGGCCAGTCCGAAATCAGCAACACGTGCCCTGAATTCCTCGTCCAACAGTATATTATTACTCTTCACGTCCCGGTGCACGATAGCCGGAACACAGTCGTGGTGAAGGTACGCTAGTCCCTGAGCCGCGCCAACTGCTATCGTGAACCGCTTTGGCCAGTCGAGCAAACTCACGCTTTTCTCACCGTGCAACGCGTCGCCCAAGCTTCCGTTCTCCATGAACTCGTACCCTATTATTCTACTCTCCTCTCCACTGCAACAGAATAGCAATTTTACGATATTGCCATGGCGGATCCGACCCAAAGTCTCCACCTCGGATCGGAAAATCGATTCCGTATCGGGTTTTCGGCAGCCTTCCCAGAGTTTCTTGACCGCTACGGTTTGGCCCGTCTTTAACTTCACTCTGTATACGCGACCCGACCCGCCCGATCCAATGATGTTCTCGTCCTTTAGGGATGAGGTTACGTCTTCTTCATTGAACCCGATTCGTTGGAACGTGGTTACCTTATGGAGCTTCTTGGCTTTGCCGCGAAATGCGTTTGATTTGGTTCTGAAATACCATAACAAAGATCCGAGAAGTAGCACAGCGCTGATGGATAATGCAATGAAGGCATAAAAAGATTCGGGTTTGGATTTCGGGCATGGAGGGATGGGTTTCAAATCCGGACTACAGAGGTTTGGGTTGCCCAACAGGCTTGAAACAAACAGATCCTGATCGAAACCCGAGGGTACCTTCCCGTACAGTTTGTTGTCTGAGAGATTGAACTGGTTGAGTTTCAGCTTGGTCAACTCCACCGGAATCTCACCGGTAATGGAGTTCCCGGAGATGTCCAGGTAATTGAGCACCGGTAAATAGCCCAGTCCCGGAGGAATTTCGCCGGATAGCTGGTTTCTAGATAGGTTCAACTCAGTCAGGTCCGTCCACGAGCTCACAGAAGTCGGAATATTTCCGGAGAACAGGTTTTCCTCCATTCTAAGCTTCTGTAAGTTCTTCAGTTCCGTAATACAGAAAGGAATACCACCGGAAAACTGGTTTTTGCTCACTTCGAGAGTTACGAGTTCATGTAATCTGCAAATTGAAGACGGAATTTCACCGGAGAAGCTATTGCCGGAGATCAGCAACGTAGTTAGGTTGCGCGCACCAGAAATGGAGGGCGAAACTGATCCTCCGAATCTATTATCATCTATCTGAAGAAAATAAAGCAAAGGCAGACCCCAAAAATTGACCGGTACTTCACCAGAAAGTTGATTGTTCTGAATCCGTACATAATCTAGAGAAGAGCACTCGCTTAGCGTGCTTGGCAAATTTCCAGAGAATCGGTTGCCGAATGCGATGAGGTTCTTAAGCTTCTTTCTGAAACAGAGATACTTGGGCAACTCACCGGTGAACTTGTTCGTAGAGACATCAAAATTTTTCAGGTCTGAATTTCGGCCAAGATTTCCAGGCAAAGTCCCGGAAAAGCCGTTATTGAAGAGCTTCAATTCCCAGAGGTTAGGATTCGATGCTAAAATATCAGGAATTTCTCCTTCGAAAAAATTGTCGTTTAGATTCAGAGAATCTATACTCATTGCGGCAATCTTGTCCGGTAATTTCCCGGTGAGACGGTTCAGAGAAAGATCTAAATTACTCAGAGCGCTCAAATTGGCTAAACTTTCAGGCAGTTCACCGGATAATTTATTGTCGTACAGTTCAATTTGTTCTACGCTTCTCAAACCTCCAATACTCTCAGGGATTCGACCAGATAGATTATTGCAAGACAAATCAAGGTTTTTGAGCAATACAAGATTTCCTATAGAGTCCGGTATGTTCCCAACGAGATTCGCATTTGTAACAAATAGATTCTCAAGCTTGGTTAGATTTCCGATTTCCGGAGGCAGAGGACCCGGTTTGAAAGGATTGATAGCGAGTTCAAACCGAGTTAACTCACTGAGGTTGCCTAAGAACGCGGGAATATGACCGCTTAGCAAGTTGGCGGACAGAGTGAGCACTTTCAGCGCCGGTAACCGGCCAAAACTTTCCGGAATATCGCCGGAAAAGTTGTTCATTGAGAGGTCGAGAAATCGCAGCTGGCTAAAGCCCGGTGCGAATCCCGGCAATCCTCCGACGAGAAGGTTGCCGGAGAGGTTCAGAAAATGGAGGTGAGAGCACAGCGAGAGAGACTCCGATGAGAGAGTGCCATTGATGTTGTTGCTCGCAAGAGACAAGTTTTGGAGCGTATAGATCCGACAAAACCCAGATGGGAATCTACCGTAAATTCCAAACCCAGACAGGTCGATCGAAATTACAGCGAGTTTCTTAGGGTCACATGCAATTCCAGTCCAATTGCAAGGATTGTGATTCCCATTTGGAACCCAATCATTGAGCTTCCCATCCGGGTCATCAATCTGGGCATTTTTTACCCGCATCAGAATTTCGTAGTCTCCGGCAATAGAGATTACCAAAGTAAAACACCATAACAGCAAAACACACGACACGAAAAGAGCTTGCGGAGTCAAATGCGTCATCTGGATATGGAAAGGAAAAAAGAAAAACGAGAGCCAAAAAGTTTTTGTCAATGAGATTGAGAAAGGCACATAGTTTCAGAATTCATTTAAGAGCTACTGAGAAAACGGGAAAGGAACGGTTGGGAATAGGGGTTTTTAGGTATTCATGCATGGAGAGATGGTGACAAGAACGAGGTAGACATGATTTCGAAAGTGCAATTGTGATTGGTTTCAATTTTCAAACGCTTCACATGGAATGTTTATTAGCTTCTGCTTTTCGGATATTGTGAAACAGAGATAAAACCAGGCGGCTCTTACTTGGTTGGGTTAATTAGGGAGAAAAGGGATGTAATTAAACGTGATTCGTTTCCATTTGCTTTTTGTTTTTTGGGGAAGTGTGTTTTGGAGTATTTTTAAACTTCAAAATAATAATTTTAACACTTGGTTCTAAAATTGAAGTATAGTTTCAAATTCAATATGTGAAAAAATAATATTTCTAGAAGCAAGAAAAACGTGAGATTATTTCATATTTGGTTATATGATTTAATTTCAACCATTTTTATTTTTATTTTTCGAAGAGGAATAGATTCCCTTACAGCCAAGGCCAAAATGGGAATAAAGGAAAAGTGATGCATGTTTTTAGGTGAGGTGGGTTTTTTTTTTAGTAAATGATACTACAGGTATCTGAACTTTGCCGTTATTTACAAGTGGGTACTTCGTTTTTTTTTTTTTATGGCAAATAGGTATTTGAACTTGATTTTTGTTGCAGTGTTCATACCTAGAGCCGATTCCGTTTGAATTCGTCCGTCAACCTGCATGTGCCGCTCACGTGATGAATAGAAAATGGGTAAATGTGATCTTTTCACCCTTATCTTCTTCCTCCTTCCCTCCCACAAGCCTCGCCGGGTTCCTTCCCTCCTCCACTTCCTAGCCGACTCGGGCTCCGATGCAAAGCGATTTTGACGAGTTCGCGAGGAGGTTTCGGTCCTTGAGGCTTTGGATTAATTTTGCGAAAACCCTAACATTGCGATTCCAATCGCGGGTGGTCCATATATTGCAGAGCTACAGAGGTCGCCGGAGGTGTTTGACAGCAGAGATTGAAGGGTTCGGGAGGTGGTTATTTTCCAGTGGAGTGGGGTTTGGAAAGAGAGAAATGCGAGGAATGCGAGAGAGAGGAAGAGAGAGAGAATGAATGGTTGCAGAGGGAGAGGTAGGTTTGGAATAGTTGGTTTCATTATTTCTGAAGACAAGGGGAGCTTGTGGGAGGGAAGAGGAAGAAGACAAAGATGAAAATATCACATTTATCCCTTTTCTATTCATCACATGAGCGGCACGTACAGGTTGACCGATCAATTCAAACCGAATCGGCTCCAAGTATGAACGCTGTAAAGTTCAGATACCAACTTGCCCAAAAAAAAAAACTTATAAATGACTATAAAGTTCAAATACCTGAGCTGTCATTTATATTTTTTTTTTTTGTTCGTATTCGTAAGATGGTTCATGTATTTGCTTTAACATTTTTTTTTTCTTTATTTGTTGGAAATGTAAGTGCTTTAAGTGAGGCAACGTCAAATGCACCTGCATGTGATGAGTACTGGGAGTCAGCTCGATGAGTAAGGGAGTCAAAAAGAGTTTGGTTTGTGTCAATTCTATAAGAAAGAATCAAATACCATTTTTTTTGTATCCTCAATTTTAAAAGGTGTTATAATAATAATATGAATATAAAAAAAATTACCTCTTAATTATATTTAATTTATAAATTTGAAAATTTTGGGTTATTGTGTAATTTAATTATAGGTTATCCTAAACTATATATGTATGTCACATCATATCATGTGTCAATATTTATTTTTTTCAGGGACCCATTTGAAGCTGTAATTTTGTTTTCCTCCTTTACGTCTTTTCTCTCTTGAGATTTTTATGGCTACTAAATTATAAATCTATTAAAAGTCCATGCTAGACTACTTGCAATATTTTGTAAAATTTTAAGTGCATAATAAGGTTAAAAATTATGATAATGACAACGATAATAATTGGTTATAGCACGAGGAATAATATGTAATAGTGTTTGGTAATGTGACTATGACTATAGAGAATAGATCGATGTGTTACTAATAATTTTGGAAATGATGCGATGCTCTTACTGTAAAGAAAAATAAAAGAGTAATAATCTCCCAATAAAAAAAATGGAGTAATAATCACTTGTTGTACCCCTTCGGCTTTACCAAATCCATAGTGAAATTAATTTTGAGTTTTTTGTTTACTTTTTAATGAATTTATTGTCAACTCCCAATTAATATATATATTCTAAAAGTTACCCTTTCCAAGTCCGAATACAATCTCATGCAAAAAAAGAAAAGAAAAAAAAAAGGAAGAAAAGAAAAAAAAAAGAAGGATATAAAGTTGTTTCTTCGCTTATGTTAAATACGGGAAAAAAAAAAGTTTTAAATTTTCAATTACGCAAGAATTTTCATTGTTTTTTTTTTTTTTTTTTTCTTAGAAGAGGATTCTCATCGTAGGATATAAAATTATGCATTCTTGCGATATGGATGTTTGTTACATTAAAGTGTGATGATTTGGAAGTCTGTTATAAGTTTTAACAGTTACCAAAAAAAAATAAAAAATAAAAGATAAAAACATTTAATGTAGGAAGTTTCAGTGGAATTTGGACTCCAACTAAAATGCCATAAATAGTGAGAGATTGCTAAATATTCCAAAAGTTTTTTTTTTTATAATAACATATTACATATGACTTAATTATACATTAGACACATTATTTTTTTTTAATAAAATTAGACCAAAATGGTTACAATGCCATTTAATTTCCTCATGATGTCGTTAACTTGTAAAGTTTTGAGATTTAAATTTTTAACTTTAGAATGTAACTATTTAGGCATTCAATTTTTAAATTTGTTGCATATTAGTTTAGTTTTTAATTTGGCTAAACAAATTGGTAATAATTTTGCCCATGTTGATCAATAAAGAAAAATAGGATCGGTATCAATTTATTTTATCAAAATCAAAAATCAAACTAATTTGCAATAACTTTAAAAATTAAAATTTTAAATCACTATAGTTGAAAGTTAATAGCCTAAACCTCTAAATTTTACAATTCAAAATTTTTTAAGTGCAATTAACTCTAAAATAAAACATATACATGATACATAAATATTGTGACATATTTAATTATGAATAGTTCATGGCATCATGCCGTGACATAAAAAGTTGTATATTTATATATATAGACACACACATATTGGAACAACAATTGTCTTCTTTCTTTTTTTTTAAGTTACCAAAAAAAAAAACAATTGTCTTTTTATTATATATTATGAATAATATTATAATTAAAAAGAGTTAAAATTCCAACATAAATATAAAATTTCATGGAGTTGCGCACTGGACTTTGGTAGGTGAGCATTGAGGTTGAAGTTTGAAGATGAAATTTACTTTCATCTAAATATTAGTGCAGCTAATTAAAGAAAGTTGGCGCTTGGAAATTAGTAGCGAAGCAGCAATAGACTCTGCGTCACCGTGACGAATCCGTCGTCGTTTTTGTCAGGAAACTGTCCAACTATCTGCTCCCCGATGCCGGCCCTCGTCCCTATTAATTAATTTGTGAGAGATAAGTTGCTATTGCCCCACTTCCACTGCCCTCCATTTATACGTGTCTGGAAGTGTGTGCTTTATATATAAACTATGCCTTCTTCTTTTTTGTTTTTTCCCTCCATTTTTCATAAATATATGAACAATGTCTATACATCCATCCGCACATACATACATATATAAGCTAGCAAAAGGGTCTAAAGGTCTGTTGGCCATCAAAGTTGATATGTAGAAAGCTTTTGACAGAGTTGATTGGCAAGTTTTAAGTAATATTCTGAACCACTTTAGTTTCTCGTCCAAAGTTATTGGGTTTCTAAATCACTGCTTTGCCGTTGAGTCCCTTGAGATCCAATGGCAGCGTTGTTGGATTTGTTGCCCTAGAAAGAGACATTTGGTAGGGAGACCTCTTTTCTCCTTTTCTTTTTATCATTTTTACTGAATTACTCTCTCGTATGCTTTACAAATATGAAGAGGAAGGGAAAATCAATGGAATTAAACTTTCCAGAACTAGCCCCCCAATTTTCCACCTTCTTTTTGCTGATGACGTTATGTTTTTTTGTAGAGCTGATAAAGAAAATGCAACTCATATAGCAAGTTGTCTGGACCTATTATGCTGTTGGACTGGCCAAGCCATCAATGTTCCAAAATTCGGCTGCTTTTCTCAAAGAACACAAGTCCAGGTGACAAGGCAAATATCAAGCACATCTTTAACATGAAAAAACTCTCAAAAGACTCCAAATATCTAGGAAATTCTCTACTTCCAGGGAGAAACAATATCACAATATTCACTGACATCCTCAAGAAAATTAAGCTCAAGCTTCAAGGCTGGAAAGCTAAGCTCATATCTCAAGTAGGCAGAACCACGCTCATTAACTCAGTCATATCTGCAATCCTTGTCCACTCAATGTCAACCTTTGCCTTCCCTCTCTCCTAGAATCAGAAAATTGATGGAATTGTTAAGAAATTTTTTTGGGCTAGTAACTTTCCTAAAGACCACTTTTGGACTCCTATTGCCTAGAGTAAAATTTGTATACCAAAAACAAAGGAGGCTTGGGGCTGAGGAAAATGGAACACATGAACAAGTCTTTAATATGCAAATTAGCTTGGTCCCTCACCACCTGCCTAAACCTTTTGTGGGTAAAAATCTTAAAGCACAAATACTTCCCTCACTCCCCTTTTCTCTTTTGCAAAAAGAAATCCTCTTCTTCCCCTTTTTGGTCTGGAATCCTTCATTCCCGACACCTCCTCTCCAAAGAGCTCTGTTTTAAAGTGGAAAAAGGCAACATGATCAATATTTGGAAAGACCCCTGGATCCCAAATAACCCTGGGTTCCTTCCAATCCCCAAATCAAATGAGACTGACAAGGCAGTAGGTATGGTGGAAAGTCTCCTTCTTCAAGATGGAAGCTGAAATTTTACCCGCCTTAGCAACCTTTTCAACACCTCTACGATCTCTAGCATAAAGAAAATTTTCAGCAAAAATCCTCATTTGGAAGATTCTTTGATCTGGCTTGGTAGTAGAATCGGTCAATTTAGTGTTAAATCAGCGGTTCATCTTCGTAATCAAGAACCTTCTTATCACTCTCCACAATGGAGATCCATTTGGTCCTCTAACCTCCATGATAGACTCAAACTCTTCCTTTGGAAACTGTCTCACTTTGGTCTTCCCGTTAATTTGAACCTGATAGCCAGAAACATTATCCTGCAATCCATCAATTGTCTCTTTAGATGTAACGAGGTGGAAGACGAATGCCACCTATTTTGGGAGATGTCACATTGCCAAATCCCTCTGGTTTGCCTCCCTGTGGAACCTAAGATGGGATCACCTCCAGCTCAACAGCCTCCCCATTTTTTTGGACTGTCTGCTTGATCCTACCAATCTCTTGCCAGTTCACAAAGAAGACAAGTTAGATTTTTTACTCTATGCTTCTCTAACCCTTGATCATATTTGGAAAATTCAGAATTCGTTTATACACAACAACAAAAGCTTAGACCTTAAGGAAAGTATTCAGCACCTGGATGAAAGATTTTGTGAATTCAAAGCCTCCCTCGTTGTTGCTCCTCTGGAAAGGCACCCCAGGCCAATCATCCTGGATCCTTCCTCCTAAATTTTTTATCAAGATCAATTGTGATGCCTCGGTCAATAATGGTTTGGCCTTTTTGGAACTGGTTGCTAGAAACCATAGAGGAGAAGTTGTCAACATTCAGACTCATAAATGCAGTCTTGATATCCTGGAGGCAGCGGAAGCTCTGGCCATCCTTAAAGCCATTTTTCTTGCAACCACAGAAGGTTGGAGCCATATCATTTGTGAAAGTGATGCGAAGCTGGTTATTCATTCTCTAAACAATTTGTCTCAATTCCCTCCTCATTGAACTGATGCGGGCTATATCAGTAGTATTCTGTCTCTCTCAAGCTCATTAATGTTGTTAACTTTGTTTGGGTGCCGAGAACTTGTAATCATCTTGCTAACTAGGTGGCCAAATGGGGCCAAAAAAACCATGTTTTAGAGATCTTAACCCCGGCCTCTATGCCACCTCTCTTTTGTTTCTATTTGGAATCAAGATTCTAGCCCTGTTGCTAGCTCTTGATTCTCTTACAGTCTATTTTTTTCTGTCTTTTTTGGTTAATATAACTCCTTTTTCAAGCAAAAAAATAAATAAAATATACACACATACATATAATGACATTATGATTCTATTTGGAAAAGTTTTTTTTAGAATTGTTTTAGACTTTTAAATTTTTTTAATCAAAATTAATAAAAATAATTTCTTTAATTTTTTTTTTCAAAAAAAAATAGAAACAAAAATAAAAATTATATTAAACAAAGCTTATATGCTAGATTGCTAGTTGTACTCTCCCTTTTGGCATACACACTTCAAAGACAAGCAATAACTTATAGGCATGCTATGAAAAACTCTAGCAGTGGTAAAGCAATTGTTTTTTCAGACAATATATAATTGTGAATTTGAATCTTCCATTTCAATAAAATAATAATAATAATACAAAATTATATATGTATATATAAAGAGTTTCATGCATAATTTTAACATTTAAATTTCACTAATGGTTAAATTTGTTCTACCTACCGTGAATGAATTCAAACTTTTATAAGGAAAAAAGAAAAAAAAAAACTTTTCAGAATATAGGTGTGTTGTTGTTTCCTAACAATTTCTTGTGCTTCTTGTTAACCATACCATGGGAGGGGAAGAAAGCATACAGAATAAAGCGTTGTTTTCGTATGCATTATTGAATTTGAAATTTGGGAATGAAGTGAGGTAGGAGAAGGTTATGTTATTTTTTATATTTTACTCAAATTTAATCTTGATCGCTGGGAAGATCCAACCATCAAAATTAAATTCTTAATAATTTTCTAATTTTTTGTTTTGGTAAAAAAAAAAACATATCCGAGGTTATAGGCCAGGAGTTATATAGTATATAGGTCAAAGTCAAGCATTTTTTCAACCCAGTAGGAGTCCACACTGGACCCATGTCACTAGAAACTCCCTTCCCTCATGCAGTAGCAGCGGAAATAAGCACTTGAGTCCAAACAAAACTACCAAGACTCGAACCTCAACTGCCATACTCACAGATATAAAAACTCAATTAACTCCTACCACTGAGCTACACCCTCAAATGCTAATAACTTTATATTTGATACAACTTACAAGAACTTCTTGTATATATATAATTACGAAGAATTAACATATATTAAAATGTTTTATTTTATTACAAAATAAATTGTGAGCTTTAACTTGTTTGCTTATGCCTAGGCATGAGGAGGGATTCGAGACTGACTGTGTTTGACTGCTTAGCTATAACTGCTACCGACATACTTATTAGTTTATTCAATCATCCAAGAACTGAGTACATACATGTCTCCAAACATTAATTAAAGCCTTTAAACAGGAACACCGATTAGGTTATCTTTTCGATCCTTGAAAGATATATATATAGTTAAATTTTGGTGAAGTATCTGGTTTATTAATCCATCGTGTATATATTATATCGTGTATATTATATATATTAGGGTTGTATAAAAAAATTGACCAATCGATAAAATTAATCGATCTAATCAAATCCAACTTGTTTAGATTAATTATTTTAGTATTATTTGATTGGACTGATTTTGAAAATTCAAAACCAACCATTAGATTGGTTCAGTTGCTAAAGTTAAAAATCGATATAACCGATCCAAACTAAATTGATTATCTTTTAATTTAAAAAAAAATTTATTATATGACTTACTTTTATTGGTAGATTTACTATTTTACTATAATCTACATATACTCGATTATTTTTTAGATAAAATTTGAGATATTATATTTATTCTCAAACTCTTTTTCTCAAATCATTTTTTAAATAAACGTAATTTTTTTATTAATCATTTATGTGTTAGATTTTGTAAAAAAAAATATATAATTTTTTAAACAAAATTTAAGCTCAACAAGTTTTTGGAACAAAAAATAACTTAAATGTCAAAGATTCAAAATAAAAAAGCTCAAAATTAAATTTTAAAAAATCTAAAAAAATTTAGTCTAAGCTAAACTGATTAATCAAACCGATATAATCCAATTATTAATTGTATTGGATTTGATTTGATTTGATGTATGGATCAAATTTGATTGAAAAAAAAAAAAAAAACGATAACTAATTGTATTAGATTAGCAACGTTTAAAATAAATCGATTTCGAACCGATAAACACCCCTAATATATATATATATAGAAATATTATAACATCGATATAGTAGGCATACTATAGAGCCTGACATGTGAATTTTTTATTTTTTTTAACAAAATAATTTCAAATGTTATAAAATTTTAAATTCAAAAAATATAAAAAAATAAAAACAATTGCTGTGTTTTGTATAATAATTTTTGTTTTAAATTCAACAGTTACAAATGTTATAAAATTCATAAAATAAAATAAAAGATATAAAAAAAAAAACTCACCCTGTGGGCGCCATACTATGCCCACCAAGTAAGTTTTATAACATTTATCATATATAATAATAATATATAGAGAGATATTATTTATAATCCCTTTATATAAAACTATGTTAATGTCATTATTTCCTTGTAGCATGAAATTCGAAATGACAAATAGCTGAGTTTGTTGAGCTAACACACACCTCAATTTGGTTGCTAATCTATTTGTTTTGTGTCATAGCTAGCTTATGCCAGGTATAAGAAAGTAGAAACGCTATAAGCGAATAAACAAAATAAAGAGACGCGCCAAACTTTTAATCATCTTCTGTGCATTAGTTTGTTTTTCTCCCTAAATTAATTGCTTCAGGACTATGTGTGAATTTTAGGGTGTCAATTAGGTAGAGTAGAAATCGGTGGACTCTTTAGTCAAGCAAGTCAAAAATGCAATTAATTTGAAAGGTGGGGTTTAGTTCCTTTAACCTTAGCTTGCCAAAATCATATTTTGTAGGCTACTTTCGGCACATCTTATTCAAAGATGACATCTAACCAGTATTATTGACTCATGAAGAAATGATGATGAAATTTGGGCAGCCGTGGGGATAATTAATTAATTATATATATATATAAATATAGTTTATACTTGCTGTTATGAAAATTTTGGAATATGGGTCAGAAAACTTTTCAGGCTCTTTTTAATGCCCACAAAGAGCACTATAGACTAGGCCCATCAATCACGAACAGGCGAAGCCGGCCCATCAGGCATGACCGCGGGCAAGCCCAGACGCAGCATTGTCTTGGACGAGGGAGTAAGTGAGCCCGGTTGATATTCGGTTCTTGGTTTAATACTTACCTTATTCTCTGAGTCCAGGTGTCACAATCCCAGTATATGAGGATTCCTAACCCTAGCATCCGAGCCATTGAAATGAAGTACTTAAAGTAATGTTAGGTGGGTGGGAAAGGGATGCTTTTATGAAGATTTGAACCCTTAACACTCCCTAATAACCTAAACCAGTCGTCATCATCATCTTGGACAGGTTTCAGGATGGCCCATTGGCGCAGAACTTTAGGGAGGCTGCGCGGTAGGATACCTAAGGGAAACCTGAAGAAGATTTCTAAGATTTGCCTCGTAACTGACTTAGGCATCGGAGTGGGAACGCCAGTGACACCACCGACCCCTAGTCTAACGCCATTATCCTATCTCGCAGGGGTCAAGAATGGTTTTCTGGAGATTTGAACCATAAACACCCCCTAACAACCCTAGACCAGTCGCCATCATCATCTTGGACAGGTTTCAGGAGGGC
This sequence comes from Ochetophila trinervis, assembly GCA_003254975.1. Taxonomy (NCBI): domain Eukaryota; kingdom Viridiplantae; phylum Streptophyta; class Magnoliopsida; order Rosales; family Rhamnaceae; genus Ochetophila; species Ochetophila trinervis. Next base: position 227,108 of record QANX01003266.1, read on the forward strand.
CCCTCAGTGCAGAACTCTAGGGAGGCTGCGCGGTAGGATACCTGAAGGAAATCTGAAGAAGGTTTATGGAATTTGCCTCGTAACTGACTTAGGCATCAGAGTGGGAACGCCGGTGACACCACCGACCCCCAGTCTAATGCCATTGTCTTATCTCTCAGGGGTCAATGACGGAATCAGAAATCCAATCAGGGAAGCACTGTGTGGCATCAAAGTGACAAAAATCAGACAACAACACTTTTCTTTTTTGCATTTATTTTTTCTAGTATCAAAATACTATAGGTCTCTGAGGAATAAAATTTCAATACTCCTGAAGCACGGGTATGCTTCAGAGATAAATGTGTGACCTTATATGATATGAATTCTACATGCTTATGTATTAGGAGCACCGTATTACTAGAATAAATTTTGTTTGTTGTTGAAACTTAAGCTATCATGATTTGGTCAATTATATCTAGTAATTATAATACATCCATTGATTCGCCGAAAAAAAAAATATAATACATCCACAGAACAATATTATCATCAAATCTCAAATAATTTATATATTAGCAAGTTTTCCAAACAAAAATCAATTTAATTATAGTAAACAAATAAGTGTGTTTGTTCTTTTGGCTTGAGTTTGTAACAAAGAATGTTACAAGTCATGATTTCCAATAAAAAGTCCAAAATGTTGGTAATTAATTATCTATAAATGTACATATTATTTTTAAGGTATAGTTTAGTGGCATTAATGCCTTCCTTTTTCTAATGCATATCTATAATATATAAGTTATATACGTACTGATCTAGGTTCTAGAATTTGTATATTCTTTTAGGAGCAAACTAATAATTTGTTACTAATTGATTAAAAAGTTTTTTTTTTTTTTTTTAAAAATGATTTTGGCGTTCAAAATGTTAATCATTGTACAAAATTTTATATCCAAAGTCAAGTAAATGTCATGTTTATGTAGGTGAAATTACAATCATTATTGTATGTGCTAGAAAACGAAATATCATATATACAATCATTCTACGGTCGATACGTCACTTATCATTCTTTAAAATATTTTAAAGGCTAAAATTTAATGAAATTTTAGTGAACGAGTTTGATTAAGTATTTAAACCTTAGGAGGGCAAAAAAAAAAAAACCATGTAAGAGCTCATTTAAACCTCCCGCATAACTTTAAATTTCAATTTTTAAAGTAATCTAAAAACTAATAAATGATGTCTTTATCATAAAATGGTCAAATTTCATGATCATAATATATATATATATGTGTGTGTGTGAAAATTTTATTAAGGGGGATTACTTTAATTACCAACTTGATACATAAAATTGAAATTCTAGAAAGTAAATTCTAAATTACCTTTTAGGTCTAAATTTTAAAAAGAATTATTTTAGGTATGAACAGCTTATTAAGCTAATTGATTAACACTAATCACAGCTAAAATAATTTCTTCAAAAAATAAAATAAAATCTCCTAGCTAAGTTAAAATAATGAGAAAAATTCCAATGAAATAATTCAATAATATCCTACCTAAGTTAAATTATGATGAAATGATATGTGCATATAACTAAATTTTCGGTCCTAAACAGATTTGAAATTAGGCATGGTTTTGGTGTGTAGTATTGGATTGGATTGGAAGAAAGAAGATTGAATATATTTAATAATGCCATGCGTTTTGTGCGTCTTAGATTAAATGATAGAATATAATATATGTCATGTGTTTAATGCAATATTAAATTTGACTATATTAAATTTTTTTTAAATCTCTTTTAAATTACTAATTTAAATAAGACTCTAAAAATCTAAAATAAATTAAAATATACTCAAGTAAATTGATAATGTGTAATGAATATAATTTGATACAAATATATGTCCTAATTGTTCATAAAAATAAAATTAAAAAACTACAAAAACTATTAAAAAATTAAGGACATGCCCAAGTCCTAAGTAGTTAAACGATGTTTTTTTATTCTTTTAAAAAGGAAATTTTATACAGTGAAAAAAAACAAATAAAAAATTTATAATGTAATGTACAATGCAAAAAAAAAACAAAAAAAATATCTTGAAAAATATCATGGCTAGGCTTGTGAAGGTTAGGGGCTTAATTTGTATGGTCTATGGTGTTTTCAAAATTCTGTAAGAAAACGATAAAAGAAAATTCATCCTTCTACATAGAATTTCATATTCTGCTGTGGAGACGATAAGTAGTAGGCTTAGAATATGCTAATCCAATAGATTAGTAGCACCAAATTATAAATAAAAATAAAATAATTCAATCTTCTTCATTTATCGTCGCTTATCTTGCATGCCAAACAGAGCCTCAAAGTACAAATGTCAAACGCATATGGTAGTGCTCACGGAGTCACGCAGGCTTTGTTTCCAGTGGGCCGAACAACAATAAAATACAAATGCATACAAACATGAAAAAGATGATGACTATACATAAACAAAAAATAATATATTATTTTACAAATTTTATAAATAAAAAAATGCAAACAAATATGAAAAAGATGATGACTACATGTAAATAACAAATATTATATTATAAAATTTATATATAAAAAAAACAGTATATATATTATAAACTCATCTTTCCAAAGTATTGGCGTCCTTTTTTGATAAAAAAAAAATGTATTGGCGTCCTTCCAAATTTCAATGCCGCTATATACAGCCGTTAACTGTGATGTTATTAGACTTGTATATATTGAATATCATTTTTCTAGTAATATAATGTACAATGCGTATTGTTTAAATTCAAATAACAATTTTCAATGTAAGTATCTAACAAATAATTATTTAACGGATAATTGGATTCTTTTAAAAGATTGGCTATGTATATATAGTATGAATGTGTATAAGTATTCCATTCATTATTCCCCACAAAGCCAAACTAACCAACCTCAAAATACATTTTAACCAACCAACCAAAAAAAAAAAGAAAAAACCAACCTCAAAACATTACTTCCTATTCATATATTACGTATGTGTACTATCCATGGTTTTAAGACTAAAGCTTTTATAATGGAGCAAACAGTACGGCCTGCGGAGGGGCATTCTTTTGTGAATTGGGAGAAATAACTGCTTTTTGTAATAAATTTGAGCCCTTTTAAAAAAAATAATAATCATAATAATAATTATTCCATTTTTTTGTTAAAAGAAACAAAAAATTAAAATAAAAAAATTAAGAATTAACAAAAAGGAAATTCCTCTCCCCTTGTCTGCCCGAGCAAAAAAGAAAAAGGATGTCATCCTATGTCATTTACATCCCTATATATATATATAGAAAATATCAAATGATCTTAGGTGTTTGGGAGAAAAAAAACTAACGAGAAAAGCATAAGAAACAGAGAAAGATAAAATGCATAAAACTTCTGTATTGATAGAAATGGAACTTATAATGTTTTGTAAAGCAGACTAAGGCTTATATATGTAAATTAATTACATACTAATCAATCCTTAATGAACACATGGCAATGATTATAACAGAAAGATTAACTGATTTACAAAATTAATATGATCACATGCTTTTCACATAGAGGAGAAATAACAGACTTGATCCAGTGGATTAGATATTTCTATATTTCTGTAATATGCCCCTTCATATAAAACCTCTCATGAGGATTCCTTTCTGTAATATGCCCCCTCAAATAAAACCTCTTCTGTAAAACCCCTTTGAAAAACAGAAAGGAATTTTATTGAGACATAACATGAAGTTTATCTCGCAAGTACTGAAACCAATCTCTACTCAAAGGTTTTGTAAAGATATCAGCTACCTGCTCATGAGTTGGTATATACCGGACTTCTAGTGTCTTGTACGACACTTTATCTCTAACGAAATGTATATCAATCTCTATGTGCTTCACTCGAGCATGAAGAACAGGGTTAGCAACTAGAGCTGCAGCCCCTATGTTGTCACTCTAAATAATTGGACATGCTAGAGGAAAGTGAAGCTTTGTAGTGAGATTTTGCAACCAACAAATTTCAGCAGCAATGTTAGCTAAGGCACGATACTCGGCTTCTATGCTTGAGCGAGCAATCACATGCTGTTTCTTTAAGCTCCAAGCCACCAGATTGGAGCCAAAATATAAGCAATAACCACTGATTGATCGTCTATCATCCAGATTGCTTGCCCAATCAGCATCAGCAAACCCTTGTACTTGAAGAACTGAATTAACCTGCAAACACAATCCATATCAAATTGTTCCTTTCAAGTACCTCAAGATTCCTTTACAAGCTTCCTAATGATTCACTGTGGGACTTTCTAAGAGTTGACTTAGAGAGCTAACATGATATGAGATGTTTGGTCGTGTTAAGGACAGGTATTGTAAAGCACCAACCAGACTTCTATAAACTGCTGGATCCGAGAAGGGTTCACTATCATACTGATATAATTTTGTGCTTGTACTCATTGGTGATGAAGCAAGCTTAACTTCATCCATTCTAGCTTTTTTTAATAGATCAAATATGTATTTCTATTGAGTCAATATCATAGTAGACTCAATTCTTTGAACTTCAATGCCTAAGAAATAGTGAAGAAAGCCCAAGTATTTCAAGGAGAACACAGCATCCATTTGTTTAATAAGCTGAGCAGTGAAAGCTGAATTATTTCCAGTGAGTAGAATATCATCTACATAGACCAAGAGTAATGCAAAAGTTGTTTTTGTCTTCAAAATGAAAAGAGAGGTATCTGACTGGGAGTTCTGAAAACCAAAACCAAGAAAAAGAGTTTTTAACTTATCAAACCAAGCCCTTGGGGCTTGCTTTAAAACACACAATGCCTTAGAGAGCTTGCATACATAGTGAGGTGTCTTGGAGTTGACAAAACCTTGTGGTTGTTTCATGAAAACATCATCCAATAAGTCACCATTCAGAAAGGCATTGTTAAAATCAAATTGCTTGACTTCCCAATTATTTGATAGAGCAAGTGTTAAGACAATTCGAATGGTAGCCGGTTTAATTACCGGAGAGAAAGTTTCAGTGTAGTCCACTCCTGTTGTCTGGTGAAACCCTTTAGCAACCAATCGGGCTTTCAACCTTTCAATAGAACCATCTGCTTTATATTTTTCCTTGAATACCCATTTGTTTCTTACTATGGGCATACCAGTGACATAAGGAACCAATTCCCAAGTGTTATTTTTTAAGAGAGTTGTATATTCTTTGTGCATAGCTTCCTTCCAATGAGGATCAAAAAGGGCCTTTGAAACTGATGTAGGTTCAGCTATGGAAGCAAAAGCAATTGAGGGTAAAGGGTATCTTGTGGAGGTATGAAAAAATTTAGGTTTGAAGATACCAGCTCTAGCTCGAGTAATCATAGGATGACCTGGTTGGATGAGAGGTGAAGTGGAAGCTTGTTTTTCAAGATACTGACTTGTACTTGGAGAAGCTGAAGAGTTGATAGACAAAACTGGGAAGTTGACATCATTTAAGGTAAGTGGGGACTGAGTAGAAGGCATAGGTGTATGGTTGACTGAAATGGATTGGGGAGAGGAATTTGAAGAGTCAGAATTGGAACTATTTAATTGTGTATTTTGTGAAATGTCTGGTTGAGTAGTTGGTGTAACATGAGTTGGAATAGGCACAAAGGATGGACTAGGAGACAAAGAAGTAGTGTCTCGATGAATGACAAACAAAGGTGCCATAGTGTTAGATGTAACTGGAGCAGTAGAATTGGATATAAAAGAGCTATAGTTACTATCAGTTTGAAATGGAAAGTTTGATTCATCAAAAATAACACTTTTCGATATATAGAGTATGTCAGTGTAATGAAAACACTTACAGCCTTTGTGATCAGGTACTCGAGAAACACACACTTTTGAGAGTGCTATTGTGTTTTATGAGCATTGTAAGGTCGAAGAAAGGGATAGCAAGCACAACCAAAGACTTGAAAAAATGAACAATAAGGTGCTTTATGAAATAACAACTGATAAGGGACTTCAAAGCCTAAGGCTTGTGTAGGCAATCTGTTGATTATATAAATTGCACACGAAAAGGCATCCCACCAGTGATAAAGAGGCATTTTAGCTTGAGCTAGTAGACTAAGACCAACTTCTACAATGTATCTATGCTTTCTTTCAACCCTACCATTTTGTGCATGAAGATGAGGACAAGAGTGACGAAATTGAACTCCAATTTTAGAAAGAAAAAGTTTAAATACTCGAAACTCCCTACCCCAGTCAGATTGAACTATTTTGATCTGACACTCAAAGGATCTCTCAACCATTTGCTGGAATTTTTTAAACATAGAGAGAGCATCAGACTTTAGTCTCATAGATAAACCCAAACATGCCTTGAGAAGTCATCAAGGAATTGAATGTAATACCGAAAACCTTCTTTAGAAGGAATGGGAGCTAGACCCTATAGATCAGTGTGAACCAATTCTAAGGGTTTTGTGGCTCGAGAGGTAAAGGTAGGTTAAGATGTCATGTGTTGTTTTCCATATTGGCAGGCTTCACAGAAAGCCAAAGAATTTTGAAAGGTTATAGAATTGTTTGAGATAACCTTTGTAAAAGTACTAAGGGCTGGATGTCCTAGCCGCTGGTGCAAGATTTGAGAGTCAATTTTAGGATTTGTTTTAGAAACAACAAAAGTAGAGGAAGAATTAAATGATGCATAACTCGAAAACACATCCTTTGTTTTATTAGAAAAAGATCAAGAATGATTACAATGAGTGAGAATAATAGATGATACAACATCTGAGTGTGTTGCATTATTACATGACAAAGGAAAAGATGAAGAAAACACATTGTATTCAGATAGTTGATCATTAGTAAAACTAATCATATTACAAGGAGCTAGACTTTCAGCTTGTACTTGATGAGCATTAAACATATTGGAACCAGGTTTGTGTGGTTGACCTTTGGAAGGAAAGGAAACACTCAGTTTATACAACCTTCCATCAAGAAAGCCTTTAAGAATTGGTTTGCCTTGATTGCCCTTAATAATGCAGCAAGTAGAGTTAAATTCAACACTTAAGCAGTTATCATATGCAAGCTTAGAAACACTTAAAAGATTCTTAGCTATGCCAGGCACCACAAGAGCATTTAATAAGGCAATAGATTTACTGCAGGTGAGAATAGAAGTATTACCAGTGTGGGAAAAATCCAGTTGTTAGCCATTACCAACCATGAGCTTATTTGGTCCCTTATAGTCAACTTTCTGAAGCAAAACTTCATTATCTGCTAACACATGATATGTGGCCCCATTGAGGGATCAATGAGAGTTTGTAGTGAAGCAACCTGACATGCCTCAGCAAATTTGTCTGACATGGTAACCACTGGAGCAGGAGTGAACTTGGTAACTATTGCATTCATAAGCTACACGTTGTCTCTTTATCGAGGAAATGCCCTATCACTTCTTTGTCAATGATACCGTGAAGCCATCCTATCAAGAACTGATCTTGAATGTCCTAATCTTCATGAAGTTGCTTTTGTGCAACGCTATCACCAGAAATCGTAGATGTCTTTGAACTGCAGGATTGATGACTAATGTAATCATCAAAGGAGAAGAACTGTAAGAATTTCTATAGCTGATGACCTTTAACAACTGGAATTATTTGAGATTTCCAGATGAAAAAGTTCGAATCATCCAATTTGATGATTGAATTAGAGAACGGAGAAACAGTGAGGATCGTGCTTGTTTCTGCCATGGAAACAAGGCTCTAATATCAAGATAGAAAAGATCAAATGATCTTAGTTGTTTGGGAGAAAAGAAACTAACGAGAAAAGCATAAGAAACAGAGAAAGATAAAATGCATAAAACTTCTGTATTGATAGAAATGAAACTTATAATGTTTTGTAAAGCAGAGTAAAGCTTATATACATAAACTAATTATATACATACTAATTAATCTTTAATGAACACGTGTCAATAATTATAACAGAAAGATTAACTGAATTATAAAACTAATATGATCAGGTGCTTTTCACATTGAGGAGAAATAATAGATTTGATCTTGTGGAGTAGATAATTTTGTATTCCTGTAATATATATGCACTTCTAAATTAATATTAAACATGTTTTTATTTAAAAGTACTATTTTTTATTTTATTTTTCAATTTTATGTACATGCGGCAAAATATAAGCTCAGGCACAGCAGTACTTTCAGCAATCTTTTTATTTTCATTTAAAAAAAAAAAAAAAAAAGCAATCTTTTTATTTTCTCAGCTGGCTAGCTTCAGCAATTAAATACATGTTATTGCCGCTTTTCTTGACTCTGAATCTCTGATAAATTGATCAGAAACACAGTGAGCTTTTATTTTTTCGGTGAAAGAAATACAGTGATCTTTGTATTCCTTATCCCGGGCATGGAAAATTAAATATAATGGTACTCTGCCACATATCAAACGAAAAACAAAAGCAATATATTCACACAAATAATACGTATCATTATTTTTTTGTCGTCGGAATTTACCCCACAGAACGAAGCTCGAAATAAAATTTAAACAATTGGAATTTATAAGGGATAAACACATTCTGAAAGATATATTAATATATATCATGCATTTGAATCCTAATTAATAGAATATATAGCTGAGAATATTTGAACAGATAGCAGCACGTCAACAACCTTAATTAGATATCAGACTGCCATAGTTTTTAAATGTGCGTCTTCTCTGTGCATATAGTGTATATAATGTACTTTTTGGATGTGTAACTAAAAAATTACTATTAATACAATTTAAACAAAAACAAGATATACTAATATAACAATATACAATTGATTTAGTATATTTTAAGTTATTTTATTTTTCATAACATAATAACATAAATATATATAATAACCTCATCAATAAATTGAAAAACAAATTGAGAATGAACAATCAAAATTGGGTTTCCTCCACCTATAAATTTAATAAAATACGAAAAACATTTAGCATTCACACTATTCAGCCATATCATAAATAATCACCGCCCATCTCATTCACAATTCTTATCACTTCAAAAAGGCAGGTATTTACATCAACTTTAAACTATTATAATTTTTTTTTTTTGGTAAGTACTATTATAAATTCTTCCTTGCTCATCACATTTCATATTTATATACATTTTCAAGTTGTACTGAATTAAAAGGAACAATATTAACGAAGCAAATACTTTATTACACAGTCTGTCTGCTGCTAGTTTTCATCGCCCGTAAAAATTGACCATGAAGACTACTAATATGGTTTTTGCTAAAATTAAATCTTTCTAGCAATTTTGTACACATTTTCTTAATTTCCTAGCCATACCAACTAATGCAGAATGATAATTTTCGCTCAATTTTAATATTAATTGATCTTGTATAATTATGCATTTGAAGTTAATTGATTTTCACGTGGTAGAAATTCATACATGAAAACACAAGCAAATGCAGAAATATACTTACAATACAGATCTGATCACACACACATATATAATAACAAAATAACTGAACAAATCGTCTAAATCAATAATATGTATATATACCTCGCTAATTAAGCAGCTAAAAATTATATAATTTGAACTGTTATTAATTAGATATTTTATATTTGGATTAATCAACAAACTAAAAAAAGTAAAAGCAGGTAGAGACTAGAGACTAAAAGAAATATAGAAGCCAGACCAGACACAAATTAAGGATATGCACTACCTCTACACGAATCGCAGTTGAAGGAAAATTAGGAAGAAGAAGCCTAAAATCATAAAAAACAGAAGCACAAAAAAAAAAGAAAATTTAAAATTTCAATCTAATGCAGAAATGTAAACAGATCCTGATCATTCATGCACTACATATATATATATATAATCTTCTAATACATGAACTTTTCACCTATAAATGAAGAAGACAACTCTGCGTTGCACCCATGCACTTCTCTATTTCTTCTCCCATCTCCTCCTTCTTTTTCCTCCTCTAGATTCATAAAAAGTTCCCAAAAAAAAAAAAAAAAAGAATAACGAAAAAAAGTATAATATATGATAAAAAAAATACAATCTTTAATTAGTACAGAAATTATATATGTATATAATAAAACATTTACCAAATACAAAGTTATAAAAACTAGAATTAATGCCTGGCTTCATCCTGTCTGCCATTTTACTTTCAAGGTATTAAGGAATGGGGATGTTTGTTCTACAGAGAAAGAGCGAGAAAGAAAGAAAGAAAGAAAGAGTTACATTGAAGTAGTAGCACTGTTGTTCATTAATGGGATTGCTCGACAATGACCTTTGATTTTATAAGAGAAAAAGAATTAATGTCTTCAAGGTACTAGCTAGCTAGTTGATCTTCCTTAGCCAAATGAAGGACAGTTTGGTCTTTGCCCTTAATAATACATTGAAATGAGTGGTTGAGAAGCAAGTGCTTGTCTTCTTGAGTTGAAGCCATTACTACTGATTTTTCTTTGATTTTGCCCCAATGATCCCACTCTGCCCCCTCCAACTTCTCTTTTTCTCTCTCTCTCTCTTATAGAGATTAGAGAGAGAGAGAGAGGAAGCTATGAAACGGGCCCAGATAGAGAGAAAAAACATATGCGGCTTATTTTGGCAAAGTATTGTATTTATGAAATTGATGTGGCCGGTGAGAAGCTATATTCAACTTACCTTTGAGTCCGTTTCTCCGCTAACACACAAAATGTGCCTTTCTTGGTCCCATTCTAAACACCTTTTTAATTATCTTATTCTTTCTTTCTTCTTCCACTAAACTCACTCTGCGATTCATGGACTTTCCATGCAACAAACTTATAATTAAGAAAATATATATTCAGGTCGTTTCATTATTATTTTTTATTATTATTAGGGATCACTTATTTAAATACTGAACCTATGTAATTACCAAAATAAAAACACTTAACCTATATTAGATATGACAGCTCTTTTGCATTTGTGATCTATGCATACTCATAATGTAAAATTAAGGATTCCCTTGTTATATTAAAAGTTAAGACTTGTTCATCTAAATTTTTAGTTTAAAATCATAAACTAACTCGACAATTTTAACATTATCAAAAATCTATATTCAACCATTGTACGTGTGATGTAATACAACGGATCCTATATTTTATAAGATCTATTTTATGTAACTTATTAAATTTATATGGTATCTAATTAATAACAATGTGATAAAAGATAATGTGGCATATAAGATTTTATACTGGTAGTACCAACGGTGACACTTTCAATATGTTTGAAACCAAACACGAGCCTATATATAAATTTACCCAAAAAAAAAAAAGCCTATATATAAATATTATAAGTGAGATATGATTAGCGATACATAAATGCTAAAAGAGTAAAATAAATAGTAGTTTATTAACGGATATATTTGGGTTTTGGGTGTGAGAAGAAAAAAATAAAAAGGTTTGAAAATGAAGGAAAGGTGCTGTGCCTTGAACGTCAAATTAACGATTCTTTTCTGCAAAACATTCAAAGAAAGCCATCATCAATCCTATCTCCACAATATACGACACCAAAAGCGACGTGCGGATATCTAGAAGCTCTGTATTTTAGTGCTGGTTTTGCTGGAATCATTACATGCCGACAGCTAGTTTGTACCCTCTTTACTCATTCCCTTTTCTTTTTTATTTATTTCAATTTTAACTCTAATTAAGCACTCTGGCTTTTCTGTGTAAACCATTATCTTTAACACTAGAAATATTCATTTTAATCCCAACAAGATAATATTTTTTTTAATTACAATGCTTATCAACTAGGTCAATGACAATATGTGGCTTTTCTTTTCTTATTATTATTATTTTTTTATTTTTCAAGTCTTAGGTAAATGACGGTATCTTTAACTTTCTTTTCGTTTTATATGTATTTTCAACACATTGTAGAAACCTTCTCTTAAATTTTTGAAAGTGCAAAATATATATTGAATATCATTTTAATTTGTTTTATATCCTATTATACCCATACATCTACCTTAAAATCATAAACATTAAAGTTGGCACTTCATTCATCTTCCTTAAGTTATCTTTTAGAGAAAAATAATAATAATAAATCTTAAGTTATCTATTCCAGCCCTTGCTTTAGGGGAAAAAAATATTAATAAGCATAAAAGAACTCAGCGAGAAAATAAAATAAAATAAAAAACAAATAAAAAAAACAAAAGTAGGCTTTATTCAATATTGCAATCCACAATTCTAAGTCCATTAGTCCAACAAAATGGGCCAAGTCCAAAATCCAATAAACAAGAACGATGGAAGTCCATTATTTTGTACATTGGGCTTTGGGGGTTCACTTCACCATGTTTAGGATCTTAAAAAAGCAAATTTTAGATCAGGCAAAGTAACATGTCGCGGTCATATTTACGGTATAATTTTTTAAATTTTCGTATTAAAATATATATAAATTCGTATTAATTTTAATTTTATATTATATATTCATTCGTTAAATTTAACTTGCATTGAATTTTACAAATCGGATTTAAGTTTATTAAAATTCTATCTTTATGAAAAGTCAGAATAGAGTTTAAAAACAACTATTTTTAAAATTGTTTAAATAATTTTTTAAAAATGGAAGCTAATAAAAATTAATTTTTTTAAAAATTACCTTTATTTTTATTTTTATTATTTTTAAAGGCAGAAAGCAAGCAAAACAAAAAATGATAGGAATTAGTGTGGGCGAACCCAGTTTACTGAAGAAATCACTCAAACTTCGTGCTGTGTTTTCGAAGCTTCCATGGACGTCAGAAAATAATTGAATTTTTAAAAAAAAAAAAGTGAAAATGATGGCTCTTCTTTGTTTGCTATAATTCTGACAATCTAAAAATGAAATTCAGATAAGATCAGTCTCCACGCTTCCCAATTTTCACACACAAGCCTTCACGTCATCATCTAGTTCTCTATCTCACTATCTATTCGTATTTTTTTATTTCCCTCACCGCTATCCTCCTAGTCGATTAAACCGAATCCGAATTCGATAACGAAATTAGGAAAAGAGAAGACGATGGAGCAGCCTGCCAATCAGCGCATTTCCAGAATCTCTGCTCATCTTCAACCTCCCAATCTTCAGGTTCTACTTTGACCTAAAAATTTTGTTTTATTCCTCTTTCGTTTTCTTCTTGATGAAGTTTATATTTATTTTTATTTTTTATTTGTGTATTTGACTAATTTTTCTGGTGGGTTTTGGAATGTTTCTGAAATTTTGGATTTGGGATTGACAAAAAAAAAAAAAAAGATGGAGGAGAGTCGGAGTTTAGGAAGGGCGAATTGTCGCGCGAAAGGCGCTTCGCCGGGATTCAAGGTCGCGATTCTAGGAGCTGCAGGTGGAATAGGGCAGCCACTCGCTTTGTTGATGAAGATGAATCCTTTGGTTTCTTTACTTCATCTGTACGACGTCGTTAACACTCCCGGCGTCACTTCTGATATCAGTCACATGGACACCGGGGCTGTGGTAATCAAATTTCCCCTTTTCCTCATTTCGAAAAATGTTTGATCAAACTATAACTGTGCTAAAAGTTTCCAATTCGGAGCCTCTGGGATGAGAGTGCTGAGAGATTGGTGTGTTTTGGAATGCCATTTGGTTAGGTGCGTGGATTCTTGGGGCAGGCTCGGCTGGAGGATGCCCTGACGGGCATGGACCTTGTAATCATTCCGGCCGGAGTTCCCCGGAAACCGGGAATGACGAGGGACGATCTGTTCAAGATCAATGCCGGGATTGTCAAGACTCTCTGCGAGGGAATTGCAAAGAGCTGCCCAAATGCTATCGTTAACTTGATAAGCAATCCTGTTAACTCCACAGTGCCCATTGCGGCTGAAGTTTTCAAGAGAGCTGGCACATTCGACCCTAAGCGGCTTTTTGGAGTTACCATGCTTGATGTTGTCAGGGCCAATACTTTTGTGGTATGCATTGTATCGCTTCAATGTCTATATGTCTTGAGCTGTTTGGTGGGTTTGATGTTGCTTTTTTGAGGTCCCATGGACTCCTCCCATATTCTGGATAGTAACAGTGCCATGCTTTGTTAAGTGTGAAATGATACGTATTCTTGTTTGGTTTTACAGTAGTGGATCTAACAGAAAGACAATTTTGTAGAATTGAGTTTGAAATAATGACATTATTTAGGTTATGTTATTCACTGAAGATTATGAACTTTGATCGATCATAAATGAAGTATATTAACTGCTAGACTTATAGTTGTTATCTCGCAGACATTTTATGGATTTTGACAGTGGTATTGCATAATAAAGTTTTCTAAAACTTAGAGATAATAACTGATAAAAAAGATGTTGTGACTGGGCATTCTCAAGCTATATAATTATATGATGCAATTCAATCTTCTTCTGTTGCGAGTCTTACTTGGATCTCTTTGGTTCTTTGCAGGCGGAAGTTTTAGGTCTTGATCCTAGGGATGTTGATGTTCCTGTTGTTGGAGGTCATGCAGGTGTTACAATTTTACCTCTTTTATCTCAGGTTTGGAGGACCTTGTTTTCAGGTTTCTAATCATAAGTGTGGTTTTCTGCTGAATGCTTTGCTCTTTTCTATATTTATGGAAATAGAAATTTAAATCTAAATCAATTGACTGTTCTGGTTTTATGCAGGTTAAACCTCCATGCTCTTTCACTGTGCAAGAAATTGACTACCTAACAGATCGCATTCAGAACGGGGGAACAGAGGTTGTTGAGGTAAATTCTATTCATACATTTCTTGAGTTTTCTGTTCACTTGGAGGTCAGATGAGACTGCTCCAAACTCCATAAACCCTTTACTTTTATGCTGATCATATAGTCATTGTTGCTGTATCATAAACCATGAATTTATGATCTTAACATTTGTCTTATCCCACATAAATATATATTATTATTATTATTATTATTATTTTTGAGGGGGGGAGAGATGTATATTAGTATGGAATATCAGTAGAAATGGTACGCATTTTGATTTGTACAATCTAAAAGAACTCTTTGCTATTTCGTCCTGTACTATGTCACTTATTTCCATTGTCTGCAGGCAAAAGCTGGATCTGGTTCTGCAACACTATCAATGGTTAGTTGTCTCTCATTGTTGTCGTTGTTTATTTTCCCAATGAATCTTACCTTCATTTGGACTGGCTTTAATCTAACAATATAATTTTATATAAATAATCACAGGCCTATGCTGCTGTCAAGTTTGCAGATGCATGCCTTCGTGGCTTGAGAGGAGATTCTGGGATTGTTCAATGTGCATTTGTGGCTTCTCAGGTATATCTTATTGTACATCTGTTTGCATCATGCTGTTCAAATTTTTTAACTCATACATCTATAGACAAATGCACAAACACACACGCTTCACTTGTTTATATATTAGGTTGCTCATGAACTCAACCTGTATAAAAACTGGTATGTGCTTGTTACAGGTGACTGAACTTCCTTTCTTTGCATCCAAATTACGGCTGGGCCGTATTGGAGCCGAGGAAATATACCCTCTTGGCCCCCTGAATGAGTACGAGAGGTATGTATTCAGCTTGTAAAGAGCTCTTGCAAATTGCAATTGACTTCATTTTATATTGAATTTAAGGTCTAATTTTCCTTTGCAAAACAGGGTTGGATTGGAGAAGGCAAAAAAGGAATTAGCAGGCAGTATCGAAAAGGGGATTTCCTTCATAAGAAAATGAGTTGGTGCGAGCGAGAGTTTTTTCTGCTTTTTCTTGAAGATATTCCCTTTCGTGGATCAATTTATACTCTTCCTCTCAGGAAAAGATTTAGAGAAATGATAGGAAAATAAGTGGTAGTGTAGTTGTGGTGTCTGTGTTTTTGGTAACAAAAACATAAGTGACACATAGTAAGACACAGAAGAGTTCTTGATTTATGTTACCGTAGCTTGTGTGGGGCATCATCACGTGATGATCTCGTAATAAATAGATGGGTCAAATTTCTGTGCACAAAAAATGGTTTCTTTGGACTTTTTTGAATCAAGTCTAGATTGAATGCCAATTGTTTGTACTATTTTGGCTTCGGGTTTTGGATTCTGCATACTTGTATTGATGCGAGTAAATGATAATGTACTTCAAAGGATGTTGATGGACCTCGAGTACTGCTGACCGTCGCATGAACGTGGCAGCGTCATTGGTCAGTTTTTAAAAGCATAAATCAATTTCATTTTGAAACCGTGAGTGAATGATTGAATATGTAGTATAAAAATGAATATTATTTAAATATAAATAGCATAAATACATAATCAATTTAAAAATTATTTTTTAATAGTAATGAGCATTTATAGTTATTAATTAATTAATTATTTTATTAAATATTTTTAGTTTTTAAAAGAATTAGATTTTAGAAAAAAAAAAAAATTTTTTAATTCAACAATGTCTAATAGAGTTTATATTTATTTTAATTCAAAGCTATATCATTTTAATATTTATTATGAATATTATTATTTAAGTATTTTTTTTCATGTATAACAATCTATTTTGTAACCAGTGTGTAACTGTTCAGACTTATTGCTCAGAATTCTATATTCTCGAAAGGAGTTTTGTACTTTGTAGCCCAATCCAATAATGAATCAACAAAGGCCTGAATATTGGGCTTTGTAGCCCATTTTAGATCCAAACATTTTTGGATCCAAATTGGGCCCAAAGGATCGAAGCTCTAAACTTTGTTCCCTAAATCCAAAAGCAATGTATAATCAATGGTCAGAAGGTCCACAGCTCCAAGAGACCAAGACACTGAAGGGGCATATTCAAGAACTTTGGACAGCTGCCTCTGTTGGTACTATTGTTACTTGTTACATGAACAAAAAAACATCATGATTAACTTCAACATGTACTTTTGTATATGTTTGGAATTTTATGAAGTAAGTAATAGGCCCATTAAAGAATCTCGTTTAGAAAATAATAAGGAGAAATAAGAAACCCTTAAAAAAAATTCACAATGGAAGGAGGAGCTTCTTAACAAAGAGTAAAATCAAAATTAAAATTATAGGGAGCTGAGCTAAGCATCTTTCTCTCTTTGTAATTCTTGTCCAAGGCCTTTCTTTTCTGACCCCACACAAGGGGGCTGAATCTGTCGGTGTCCGTAGAAAACATTCATCAAGCTGGCATATTATCTCTCTCTGTCTGTCTCTTCCTTTATCGATTTCTATTGACTATGTCTCTCTCTGACACACGTTTCGGAGTGCAACGTGTTTGATCTTTTACGAATATTCATTTTCCATTCAACAGTAAAAAGAGTATTTCTTTCTCAGTTTCTTTTTTGTGAATGAACAGTGAATTCCATTTTGTATAAAATACTTCAACTTTTTTTTTTTTGGTAAACTATAAAATACTTCAACTTTGTTAGGTGCAAAAAGCCTCGTAGACATGGTATTAAAGGCCATTCAAAATTTTCTTTTCCTCTACTTGTTTGGTTTCTTTTGCTAAGTCATTTTCCTTCCAACTAACACCTACAAAAAGAGGAATGGGCTTTATTTTCCTTGTCGATGTCAAACCCGCTTATATCAAAATCTTTGGTCCACAAGTTTTTTCTTCCAAAGTTACGACTTCAGGATATAAAATATTGTTAAGTAGCTGTGAATGTTTAAAGTATTGGTTTTCTTTTAATCGATGGTGTTTCGTTGGACCCATATTCAGGATATGTCACAGAGTTTGGACCCCACATAGAAATTTTTTATCAGCTTTTGCACGTTAGATGTAATATATACTTTGTTCTAAAAATTTCGAAGCACATATATATATATATATATGTATGTATGTATAGTAGTGGAAAAGTTGAAGATAGGGCGAAAATAAAAAAACATGAATTTATTTTTTTGGGGTTTTCCTTTACAGCTTTGCGTTATGCATGTCCTACCACTTTTTTGTATTGAATTTTCAAAAAAGGTGATAGACATGAAAGGCAGAGCCATTCTCTCTCTGCTTTTTCCAAACGATCAGCTCAGTTGTCTTCCTCTATATTTGCCTCTCTATTATATGCGCGTTTTCAATCTAATTACCAAGAAAAAGTGATCAGATTTATTATTTTAGTTTTACTTGAATGCTATGATATCATACCCTAGATGCATGATTAAACGGTGCAATACAATAATTATTTGGTTTTATTAAGTGAGGTTACCACCATGGAGACCCGCATTCATTAATTCTTCACTTTTGAATTCTTATATTATTAATAAAATCGATACCATATATATAATCAGATTCGTATTAAAGTTTTATTTTTATATTCAAAGTTCAGGTTAATTTGATAGTTTTAATATCAAATTCTCTTTTAATAGTTATTGAATTATTTTAAATATTAAAATTTAAAAATTATAATTAATGGCTTAATATATATTTAATGACATTAAAGTTTTATTTGAGAAAAAAGAACCAATATAGACTTAGTGAGTTACTAATAAATTTTTAAATGATCAATAAAATAAATTCTAATACTAACCATCAAATAAACATAATATATTATGAATAAAATATATATATATATACATTATTTAACTGTAATGAATTATACTATAGTATTTTAATTTTGATAAAATAAAAATATAAAATAATATAGTTCAATTTAACAGCTCTAAACGCCATTAGAAATCTGGACAATAAAAAGTCGAAGTTACCGTGGGTGATAGAATCATCTTTGACCCCATAATATATAATTGCCGTCCTTGAAACCACAGTTTAATGCCTTTTTCTGGGTAAATTTTGGACTATTATGTCTCTCTCTTCTTTAATCATCTCATATTTTCCTGCTTTCTCCATCTCTAGTTTTGCAAACGATATAACATCAAAAAACTTTGTTCAAAGACATTACCCCACATTATTTGTATATATATATATATATATATATATATAATTAGTCTCTGCTTTGGCTCATCGTTTTGTAATCATAATTTTTTTAATTTTTAAATCTTTTTAAAAATTAAAAATATATTTATAGTTCACGCCATATAATCTATTTTCTCCAAATAAAATTACCAATGCTAATAAATTAATATTTAATCAATAGCAGAATTTTAAATTTTAGTTATTGATGCGATTAAAATTAATAAAAAAAATAAATTTAAAATGATCTGATCAAACTTTATCTGAGCGTGATTTATTGTTATATATGTGGTATAAAAATAAACATTGTTTAAATCTATGTGGCATAAATGCACATTCAATTCAAAAATTACTCTCCAGTGGTAATATATACAAAAGTTATTTATGGTTATTAATTAATAAATATTTTTAGTTTTTTATCAAATTAGATTTTTAAAAAAAAATTTACTGTTTTAGAAACTTAACAATGTCTAACAGAGCTTCTAGAAGTAGACATTCATCTTGACAGTGTCCAGGCCACGTCAGTTTGACATTCAGTATAGACATTATCATTGAAGTGCATTTTTTCAAAATAATATATATATATATGCTTATATGGCATATTAATTTTAATAATATACATTCTATTGAAAACACTCTTAACATATTAATATTCGTATTACATAAAATGTGAGAAAAATAAAATTTATTACCTAATTAATAAAAATGAATTTGAATTTGCTAAAATAATGAATATAAATATCTTAAATTGAAAGGTCAACAGCAAATTCATGAGAAACTGATAGTACAAATATAGTGGGTAGATCTTGTTTTGTATGTTTTTTGAGAATATCATCCATTATTTATTTGCTGCTGAAATGTGAAAGATATGGATGGATGATAGGGACAAGGGAATAGTCACTGTCTCTTAAAACATTGAATGAAGTCAAAGTAACAAGAAACATGCATTCATTAAATTAGGGATGACACTGCGGGGTCTATTATTTATTTTTATATAATTTTTTTTAATATGCATAATTTATATAAATACACTAATTTCAGAAAATCTGTTTTTTTTTTTAAATTAAAATTTTATTTTATTCTATTATTTATCATAAAGTGCAGCATAATTATAAAAAATTAAAAGTTAAAATTTTAAATTTTAAATTTTAATTTTAAATTTTTTAAAAATATTCAGAGCGTCCTAATTTAAACTTCATTACACATCCAAACAACCCACAGCCTACCCTTCGATCCTGGACTCCTAGATTACTTCTACACTTACTCTCATTTATTACGTCCTTTTATTGCACTCACCAAAACTTCCGCCAAAATTAATTTTCTCTTTCATATACTCAAAAGAGACATTTTTTGGGTCTTTGGTTTCATCCACCACCAAACATGAAAAATTCAAAATTTTCGGCCAAATTTTTCCGAAATTTTATTTTTTTTGGGTTATAGAAAATATTTTTTACTTTAAAAAGAAAAGTAAAATTTTCATAATTTCTATCGAAATTTTCAATATTTCTGTGATATTTCCGTTAAAATTTCCATGTTGATTCCTTCACAATTTGTTAAAATTTTTATAATTTCTATAGAAATTTCTAAAATATCCGTAGAAATTTATGAAATATCCATGGAAATTTTGAATATATTTATTAATTTTTTTATAAAATTTAAAAATATTATAAATTTTTATAAAATATTAAAATATTATATTTTTTAATATTATATTAAATATATCATTGAATTAAACTGGTTCATTTGGATGTTAAGAAATGAAATTCTGATCTAAAAATTACTATACAAACAGAAGAGGATCTTATAAATATTCGAAGAGTGATCGCTGAAAAAGTAGATTCTAGTAGTGTTGATTTTTTTCAAAAGCTTATAAGATAACCAACTAGAACTCCTTGTGCTTCAGCCATTTCCAGAGGTACATGTTCAGAATTTCAAACTATTGATAGTAACTCTGTCAAGCGGTGATATCAATGAATATTTTCGTGAAATTATAAAGTTACGAAAGAGTCACCAAGTCAATAAATATTGAGTCAATTTAGCGGTAAGAGCATTACGCTAATATAATGCAAAATAAAGATTATGAAAGTAGAGAATGTAGGTCTAGAATTGGTGTTGTAGAAAAAAAATTATACATGTAGAGAAAAATATACATAGAAACGTCACAGCAAAAAAATAAATTTTTTAAAATAAATATAACTCTTATTCAATTGATGCTTATGAAATGACATAAAATAAAAACTTATGTATACATTTTTAAGCTCAACCATCAACAGACAACAGTTATGCATAGAGCCAACTAATATAATATCTATATTATGACTATCAACCAAGACAATTAGATGTACTATTATATTTATATGGTTAACATATTAACAAATACATGCAAAACTAATTAAGAAAGTATATTTTTTTATCACTATTTTTTTCAATACACTGTTAAAAATGAAGATAAAAAAGTGAGCGAAAAGTTTGAACAATCAAAAAATTATATGTAGTATTGAATAATATTTAAATAATTATGTATTTATATTTTTATTCTAATTAATGAATAATTTATTACTTAATATATTATTTTTTATTACTGCTAGCAAGTGTTATATGTCTTTTGATATGAAAAAATAATTTCCATTCAATATTTTTTCAATTTTTATAGTTAAATTGATAAAGTATCAAATAAAAAGCATATTCTGAAATTTCATTAAAAATTTCCATATTTTTTNCTCTCAGTATATCAGGAAAGATTTCTAACGGTGGGGACGTTAAGATATAATTTCAACTTCGGTTTTTTAAGGCAGCTCTTATTTGGCCCCTAAAGTAGGCCTATCCTCAGATTTTAGCAAACCGAATAGCTATGAATTATTGATTAATTTGCTTACTTAAATTAATGCACTGATTTTCTGGGACTATGCACAGATTACAATGAACTGGTAGATCTAAAAATATTTTTGTCAAACCTCTAATTCAGTTAACTTACAACGACAAGTGGATCAAATTAACCCCAAAAAAAAAGATTCTATAAGTTTAGTATCTAAGAAGGTGCATTGCTCTTTGCCTAACATTTATAGCCGCAAACTAATATATATATATAATTGAATTAACCTTTTGAATTTTGCCAGTCCAATTTTGTATTGTTGGATGAAATATTTACAGGAAATGTTAGATTGGGGCCACAAACCATGCTAGTAAAAAACACAGGGAATAATTCACCAGAAAAAAAAAAGAAACACAGGGAATAAAAAAGGAGACGCAGACAAGGATTTGCTAATTCCATGTATTTTAATTGCATTTGCTTTATATTCTTTTGTCCTTTTATAGCGAAAAAGCTACCACAAGACAAATATATATATATTAGTGAAAGAATGAGATTTGAAAATGAGAAAGAAAAAGAAAAAAAGACAACATACGATAGACGACATTTTATAGTTTGTAGCCAAAAAACAAAAAGAGCAGGTGATCCATTTGCTTAGACGAGAAAAGCTAGCTACCCATTGCTGTACTCCTTTGTTAGATTGATTCTTGTAAAGTTGTTTGTCATTTAGCTAGGGACTCCATTTTTATCTCTCCCACTCCCATTCTATCAAAACACATAAAAAATAAATAAAAATAAAAATATCTCCCATTAACTCTTTTCTTCCCCTTTTTTTTTCTCTGCTAATAATTTTACAATTATTATTAAGTTAATTGTTTTTGGATATTTTTAATTTTTATACAATTTATATTTTTTATTTTTTGATTCAGCAATTTAATTTTCAATTTGGTACAATTTAGACATTATTTGATTTTTTAACTACATGTTTTAAATAATATTACATGACTGATATTAATATTTAAATTAAAAAATAAAAAATTATTTTAAAATTTTACACTTTAATTTTTTTTTATTAAAAATAAAATTAATTACAATTTAAATTCTTAATTTTTTGATTCAGCAATTTAAATAGTCGGTTTTCAATTTAATACAATTTTGGCATTATTTGACTTTTAACTACATATTTTAATATCATTTCACATTACTAAAATTAAATAATCTCAATTTTCAAATTATAAAATATTAAAGTGCAAAATAAAATACTATTTTTAAAATTTTATACTTTAATATTATTTATTATTAGAAATAAAATTAATGCAGGTTATATGACTGTTTGTAATTATTGTATGAAATTTTAAACTAAAAAATATTAAAAATGCAAATTTTTAGAATTAATTTTAAAATTTTGATACTTTAATACTTGAAATTTGTCACAGTTTGATATTAGTCATTTAAAATGACTATTGAACCATGTCAGTCAAAAAGTTCTAAATCCCAATATATTAAAATTTTGAAAACTTAAATTGCTAGCTAGAGAAATTATAAATTTTAATTGTAAAATTCTAAAAGTTAAAATTATAAAACTGCAATTAAAAAAAAACTCCTTAAATAAGTTACCAAGCTCTTGCTGCCCACAAGAAAAAGGAGTCCCCGTTTTCGGCACCCTTTTTCTACTTTATAAAGCAGAGTTTTTAACCAAAAAAAGAAAAGAAAAAAGAGCTACCAAACTTTCTAAGGAACTGTGTACATAATATATAGAGAATTCCACCTAAACCTTTTGAAGTTTAAACTAATTACACATCGCTCCCTAAATATATATATATATATAAAAGTTAATTAACTATATATATCTATCATATGAATTTAGAAGATCAATATGATAAATTTATCATTCCGACCTTTTTTTATAATTTTGGAATCGCTTTAATAATTTAAACAAATTGCATTAATATCCTATATTGATTTAGTAAATTATTAAAATTCAATATAACAAAAGTGAATCCTTATGTAGTACTGTTTTTTTAAATTTCAGTTGTCAAAGAGATTTAAAAATTGATAAAGAAAAATCCGAATTATGAAACCATAAAGTGAAAATGATATGAGCTTGATTTTGTTTATATATACTATTATTGTTTTTCTTATCTTTTGTGTTTTTGTTTTTCAAAAAAAATGATATTCGAGTGTTTAAGTTGTAATTCAATGGAATATAAACTATGTGGAAATCTTGATCCTTAAAGCATCTCCAATGATATTATTTATTTTAAAGAGCATAATTTTTAAAATAAAAAATATTTTTAATAATTTTATAAATAAAAAATATAATTTTTTATTTTACTTCAATGGTACTATTTATCATTCTTTATTTTTTAATAAATATTTAACGCATAATATGAATATATAAAACATACAATCAGTAAAGTAATTTTATATGTATAAAAAAAATTTAAAATTAAATATAATTACAGTTGCGTATTAAAAATTGTACAACAATAAATAAAATGTATTAAAAATTGTATATAAAAAATAAATTTAGCTCTTCAAATATAAAAAATTAAATTTTATTTTCTATTTTAATTTTTTTATTTAAAAAATTCATTGGACTACAAAAAACTGATTGCTAAAAATTAAAACTTTTTAAAAATACATATGAAATGCTCTAATGTCAAAAGTCAAATAACAACAAATATATAATAATTTGATTTTAATTTTTTGTTATTTAGATCAATGTTGGAAGTCCTCGTAATCATTCATCAATGATCAATGAGCGATACTGCTTTTTTCTTACGTAGGCTTTTTCAACAACTAGTCCATTTTCACTTTGAAATATTATTTTATATTTTTTTGGTCTTAGCTCAGCAACTCTTATCCATCCATTATCCTATCCCCTTTTTTTTGGGTGGAAAATTCATTATTCTATTCCTTTCCAGTTGAATATAGACGAGTGTGGGATTTTTTTAACCTACTAATTAATAAGCTTAAAAATGTAGAACAATTTACTAAATTCTTAACTATGTGAGTGTGGGAAAGTGGGTTAGGTATGATTATCTTTTCCTTTTAACCTACTAATTTCTTTACATTTATAAATGAACTAACTTTAGAGGCGGATCCTAAACCCTATCGTAGCTCTTAATTGCATATTTTCCTGTAAGGAAATTTAGAGCGTTTATTCTCTTGATTATGCTCATCAAAGTTTCTATTTTATGGTTTTTATTTTTTCAATGATCAAATTTTAAACTTTTAACTTAATTTTATACTCATTTATTTTGGGGTTATTGGTACAATCGCATCTCAATCTATATATCATTTTTCACTTTGCTTCCAAATTTTTTTTTTTGGGCACTTTGTCCATAACCTGACATTTATGTTGCACCGATAGGAAAATAATCAATTTTTCATTTGGTCTTCTATTAAAATAGCATGTGCGTCGCACATGGCTCCACATTTTCATCATTTTCAATGATATATAGTAAAATATTTTGAGGTCCTTCGATGGCAAATCTTGGATGATTCATTTTCTTGGTGAATGAAGACATGAGCACTTTAAAAGATGAAAAGAAGAAGATAAATTCTTAGGTGGTCGCTGGTAGAACGGTGGCTGAAAGTGATTAAAAATGCACGGGTCAGACACAATTTTTCAATCTTTGATATGCCACTATAAGCATGGATTTGGGGGTGAAATTGAATGGAAACGAAAGTACTCAACGAGAGCTTTCCAATTGTGGTTACGGATCATCAAAATTCGCGAAATAAAAAATAACACGACCAATCAAAATTAGAACTCTGGTAGAAATGGGGAGCCGACTTATATGTCATTTTAGAAGAAAACCAAACAGAAAAATGTTAGAGCCCAATAGTGCAACATAAACATCGGGTTAGAGGGTAAAGTGCCAAAAAAATATTTGGGACAAAAAATGCAAGAGAGTATATAAGTTGGAGAGCAACCATACCAATAATCGATTGTTTTTACTATTTTTTGTTATGGTATACTTTACATTTTATTCCGTTACATGAATCAAGATATATAGTTTAGTGTCAATTAGTAAGTGTTACATCTCAATATATATATATATATATATATATATATTAGGATTTCCATCTAAATCATCATTAAAAGCATGTTGTTAGTGCCAATTTAAAAGCTGGTGCATAATCAATTTTAACAACAAAATTGCCATTAAAAATAACTTTTTAGTAATGATCTAAATAAAAATTCAATGCATATATTGGTATAATAGAAGACAGAATGACTATAGAACCTGTCTGTCGGGTTAATACAGACCCCGACTCCTCAAATTTTTTCTTTTTTTCTCGCTGAATACCCCGACCCCCCAATTTTGAATACCATTTGGGCACGTGATCAGCACGTGCGCTGATCCAAAAATTTCCCCCGACCCCCCCGCTCAGCCTCCTTCCCTCCCGCACAGAGCAAACCTAAAATTTCCCCAATAATTCACAGAGCCCTCCCTCCCGCACAGAGCCCTAATTTGTACTTCTGGCACCCACTCAGACTCAGTAATAATAGAAGACAAATTCTGTAAATGATTTTTTTTTGGTTTTTCGTTTTGTTTTTGGGGTTTCGTTTAGGATATGTTCCATTAGTGATATCTCGGCCAGCTATCTAAAAGAAAGAACAAGTAGAATGATCAGAGAGTAGGGAATTCTGCAAAGACAACATGCTCTCTTTGGTGTCTTTGAAGGGAAGGGACCCACAAACATTTCCCCTGCCTAGAGCCTAGTGGGAAAGCGTGCTCATAAACTATTTTCTCCACCAAGTATCCAGTCAATCCAATCCACATGTGCATCAGATCTATACCTTATATTATATATTATTAATTTATTTTTATCTTGAGCGGATATCATCTGTGAAAAAAATACAAAATAAAAGGGGGAAAAGATTTAAGTAATTTGGATGCTGGAGTGAGAGGGATTGAAAGTTGCTGAGTAGTCGGTTTTCTTCGGCTTTCCAGCCAACAAATATTGACGGCCTACTTCGACGACAATTTTGTGGTACAGTTTTCTTCCTATGAAATTGATTAGCGTATTCAAAAATCTAATGCAGTTCCTTTCCATTTGCGGCCATATAAGGACTCTTCAACAAGCATTTCCTAGACTTTTTAGCAAGAAACCCAAAATATGCAAGACCCATTAACAAATACAGATAAAAATAAAAAAAATTGTGGAGTCGGGGTCTGTATTAACCCGACATGCGGGTTCGGGTTCTATAGTCATTATATATATATATATATATATA
>QANX01003266.1:254149-298124 GCA_003254975.1 Ochetophila trinervis
ACACCAAAGCCCCCCCGCGATCGAGCCTCCCCGATTCGCCTCCCTCCTTCCCCAGTGCCACCCCCAGCTTCAAATTTTCCTCGAGTGTCGCCAATTTGCAGAGCCTCGAGCTGCCGCGCACAGCCCAGATTTGCAGAGGCGACACCGCGATTTGGCCTCGTTGCAGAAGCCAACCAAACTTATAATCATAACTCTTTTTGAACAGTGTCAACAATTAGTTAAAAGAAATCGGGGAAGGAGGGAGGCGAATCGGGGAGGCTCGATTGCGGGGGGGCTTTGGTGCACAGCTGCGAAGGAGGGAGGAGAATCGGGGGAGGCAGGGGGGATTTCCAGGGGAGAGGAGAAGCTGGGAAGAAAAAAATGGAAAAAAAAANGGGGGGGGGGGGGGGGTGTTGGTTGCTGACCACGTGCACGTGGGTGGGTTTCCAAAATTTGCTGAATTTTGACTTCTCCGTAAATTTTGACTTGTCGGGGACGCTATAAACCCCGACTTCGGGGTTTATAGCAAATTTGTATAAATTTTAAAATAAAGATGTTTTTACTTTATTAAAATAAAAATTGTCATTGATTATTAGTAATAAATTTAAAATTTTGTCATAGATAATTTATTTTCAGTGACAATATTTTTAGATTTGTTATTAAAAATATACATTTAGTGACAATTTTATTTTATTAAATAAAAATATATTTACTATAGAAGTACTATATATATATACAGATGGTCTAAGGAGCCCACCAGTCGGGGTTTGTAGTGTCCCCGACTGTTGGCCTTTTGCAATTTCAAAAGAAACCGGGGCAAGTCAACAAATAATTTGGGAATTCAAAATTAATTAGGGTCAACAATTTTGACCGAAAAAATTCCCCATCTGCATTCGAAGAAGAGGCTCCCATCTGCATTCGAAAAGGCTCCCATCTGCTCCTCCCCAGCAAGCCGACGCCAAAGCAACTCCATCCCCGACGAAAGGCAGCAGAGCTTCCTTCCTCAGCTGAGAATCTCCTCTTCCCCAGCACGCACACCGAAGCTCCTCAGTCTTCGATGAAGCTCTTCCCTCCCCAGCACAGCCTCGACGAAGCTCCTCGCCCCTGAAGAATCTCCTCCGTCCCCGACGAACCTCTTCCCTCCCCAGCACAGCCTCGCCGAGCCTCGCCCCCGAAGATCGGCAAATCTCCCTCCCTGGTCCCGCACAGAGCCTCAACCCCGACGAACCTCCTCCCTCCCCAGTACAGCCTCGCCGAGCCTCGCCCCCAACGAGCGGCTCCTCCCTCACCAACTGCGCATAGCTCCTAGCCTCGCCCCCGAAGATCGGCGAATCTCCTAATCCTGCACCGCCCAACTGAAAATCGACTCCACTGAGGGGCTGCTTGGAATCCATGTTTAACCGGGTTGAAAATCGACCTAGATTATAATTGATTCTTTAATGTTCTTCTTCACTTTTTTTTTTTTCCCTTTTTTAGAGTAAATTTTTTTTCCCTAATTATTAGAATGAATAGATTGAAATGAACTAGTTGTGAATTGTGACCATGTATAGAAAGAGAGAATGTTTGAACAGCTATAATTATAAGTTATTAGAGCTTTTATGATCCAAAATATGTTGATTTATTTTGTTGCTGTTGTTATTGTTTCTGGTGTGCAGGGAAGAGTTGGAAACTGTGGAAGAGTTTTGTTGTAAATTGCCAGTTGAGAATTGGACTTGTTGCAATACTTGTTTTGGAATCTTTCAACAGACAATTGGAGACTTGATGTTAAACGACAATTGGCTCCAATACTTGTTTTCTTATTCAAAAAATGTTGATTGATATTTTGGATCACTGGTTTTGGAATCTTTCTTGATTAATGGATAAATCACATTAGTTAATTTTTTGTTAGCTAACTTTAACTAACTCAACTAAAATATAATAACCACTGTAACTGCATAAACGGCTTCGCTGGTTAACCACTTTTGAGTGTTAATACTTCGACTCTAATGTCAACAGAGAAGCATATAAACTGTTTTGCAAGGCCCATCAGCAGCAAAAACTCTCTGAATATTCACTTTTTTTTGTCAATTGCTTGCGAAGACAAAATGCGATCGATCATGTTAACTAACCAGCGAGATGAATTCTGCAGCACAACAACAACAAAGATAAAAATCCAACAATCCTGGATTACATAGAATAGAAAATCCCATTGCCATCCATGATCCATCATAAATACTACACAAACCAGTCAATCTACAATCTTACATCAACAAAATTCAACCGAATAGAATACAACAATACCGTGAATTGTAAGAAAAACAAGTTTAAAACTGATGTAGTTAAAATAAGGATTCTTCATCAATAGCAAAATATGTGGCAGATGATCAACCAGAGGAGTCGATTTTCAACCCGGTTAAACAGGGATTCCAAGCGGCCCCTCAGTGGAGTTGATTTTCAGTTGGGCGGCGGCGCTGGATCGGGGAGGAAGATTCGCTGATTGTCAGGGGCGAGGCTCGGAGCTGTGCACGGCTGGGGAGGGAGGAGCTTTGCCGATCGTCAGGGTCGAGGCTCTGTGCGCGGCTGAGGAGGGAGGAGCGGCTCGTTGGGGGCGAGGCTCGGCGAGGCTGTGCTGGGGAAGGAGGAGATTCGGCGGCGTGCGTGCTGGGGAGGAGGAGATTCGGTTGGGGAAGGAAGGTCTGATGCCTCTTTGAATGTAGATGGTGAAAGTCTGGGTATAGTGTGGGAAAATTTGGGGTCACGTGGTCTGCACGTGGAGAAGCATAAATTCAAAATTCAGCCGAAATTGTTGACTTGCCCCGGTTTCTTTTGAAATTGCAAAAGGCCCACAGTCGGGGACACTACAAACCCCGACTGGTGGGCTCCTTAGACCATCTGTATATATATATATATATATATATATATATATATATATATAGATATATACATACCACATAACACATATNTGTATATATATATATATATATATGCATTTAAAAAACTTGGTTATTAGGCATGTAAAAAAGCCTACAAGTCCAAAACCCAAAACAAACCCGCTGAAAACATTTAATTCAAATTTAGACCGAGCCTAATATGGTTTGAGCCCGAAACCGCTCAATTTCATCTTGGACTGGACACTTACTTTAGATTTTTAATATAAACTCGATAAAGTCTGACCCATTAGAGCATCTCCAATGATAATGTGGATTGCTTTAAATTTATTGCCACATCATAAATATAGAAAGATTTAAAAAAAAAATTCTCCAATGACTCTGTCTATTAGCTCTGTTAAGCTTATGTGGCAAAAAATAAAATAGACACTGTCAAATAGACTGTCTACTTTCAGAAGGTCTGTTAGACAGTGTGACTCAATAATTAACTTTTTTTTTATTCTTTTTTCAATTATTTTAAAATTTTAAATAGATATAATTTAAAAAAAAATTACACATAATCTATTACTTTTATTGTAAACAGATTCTATTGGAGACTACTTTTATATATTCACTGTCTATTAAATAGACATTTGCCACATAAGCAATAAAAACTTCTATTCTATGTGCCATGTAGATTTCAATCCACAGAGCCATTAAAGATGCTCTTAGGATATCCGTTAAGTCGACCTGAAGCCTGTCCACTTGAATCTGTCCGAATTATAGTCCAATATAATTTATTTTAATTTTTATGTCTAAATAACCACTAGTCCAAATTATAAACCACAACAAAATAATAAAAATTGACAAAAAGTTAATAATTAATTATCTATATATAGATATGTATAAAACTATTCATCTAAATTCTAAAGATTATTATATAATTGAATAGATTATTTATTTAACACGTATAATAAAATCAAATTTATTATATTTGACAGATAAAATTTATAATTTTTTATTATAATTAAAATTTATAATGTATTTTGAATAAATAAAAATATTATAATATTAATTTTTATTTTTATATAATATAAAAAATATTTTTAAATTAAATTGTTGGATTTTAAATTTAGGTTTAAACTTAAAACTATAACTCAAAACTAAAGTCCAATTCGATATGCAACTGGATTTTAAAATTTAGAATATCAGTCAAGTCCAGCTTGAATTTTGTCTACAGTTTAAAAATTCCAATTTGAATTCAAAATTTTAAATTCGGACTACACTGGGGACCTAATTGGTTATCAATCTAAGTTTTTGTTTTTTTAAGCAAATGAAATCAAGTTAATTATGTTATGTTCTCTTATTAAATTTAGAAGCCGTTTTTAAAGAGTTGAGGAATGGTCTAAACTTTTAAGCACAGAACATAAGTTTGTACTGGCGGTCGAATTTGTAATCATATTAATTTAATAATATTTTTAAGAGTCAGTTCAATCAATTTGACAGAATATAATATCTTCAAATTTTAAAAATGTTAAAAAATCTAGGCACATAACAATATTCCTATCATTTCAATAGTTTTTTTTTAATAAAAAGAAGTTAAAAAGGTTAAAATTATTGTACTTTTACAATTTTAAATAGTAAATTTATTTGCTTAAACTAATTTATCATGTTTATATTTCACCAATACACGTTCATCAATGCAATAGTTAATTCGCAAAAGTGACATAAATGGTATTTTTTCTTTAGATCATATGTCAAATGAGGATATATATATATATATATTCTTATCTCCATATAGAAATTAATATATGAAAATTATACACTATTACTCATTACCATCTGGCCGATTGCTTTCAAACAAGAACAAAAAAAATATGAAAATTAAAATTAAAATTTTAAAAAATATCAGTTATTCACTGTAGTTATTTAATTATCAAGAAAAAAAATAGAGTTTGATGTGTAATATATTATTATTATTTTAGTAGAGTTGTTGAAGAAATAGAAAAAGTAGAGCACGGTGATGGAAAGCTTCTGTTCAATGAAAGTGGAGTTAAAATTCACAAAAACAGTGGAGAGAGAGAGAGTGAGAGTGAACAAGTACAGCAAAGGTAAAGATTCCTCCAACCCAAGCACAAAGTAATCCACTAATGTGGAAAGCTGATTTGAATATAACTTGCAAGTTTTATGAAACCCAACCAAACAAACACACCCCCACAGGCCAAATCCCAATCTCCATTTTCCAAACCTCAGTGAGTCAGGCCTCCAAAATCTGATGGGACATACCACGTCAGTGAAACTGTAAAAGGATGCCCCATCGCTTTTCAATCACTTCTTTATTTCCTTTGCGTTGTCCCATCCCTTCTTCAAAAACGCCCATTTTAAAACCCTTATAATTTAAAATAAAATTATAATTATAAACCCAGAAGATCCACCAAACTCCAACAAACAGGACGTGGGCTTTTGTCGCGGTTTTATTCATACGAACTCGGAGAGAGAGAGAGAGAGAGGGTCAGGCTTAGGCTTAGGCTTCTCTGCCCTTGCCCAAAATATTATTCCATATACGTCTTTTTCTGGTAGTTAATATTCAACAACTGCGGATCATAATGATCCACATGAAGATTTCACCCCAAGTTAGGTCAAGGAGTCTTGGTAGTTTTGGAAGGGTATTTTTGGACATTTTCGGCAGGTTAAAATATTAAATACATGCATTTTTAATGATATTTTTTATTTTAAAGAATATAATTTTTAAAATAAAGAATATTTTTAATAATTTTTATAAAATAAATTGTAATTTTTTATTCAACTCCAATAGTACTATTTATTACACTCTTTATTTTTTATTTTTCAATAAATAATTAATACATAACATGAATATATAAAATATACAACCAGCAAAGTAATTTTATATGTATAAAAAAATATAAAATTAAATACAATTATAGTTGTGTATTGAAAATTGTACAATAATAAATAAAATGTATTAAAAGTTATATATAGAAAGGGAGTTTGGTTTTTCAAATATAAAAAATTAAATTTCATTTTCTATTTTAATTTTTCATTTTAGAGAGTCCATTGTACTAAAAAATTTAATTAATTTTAAAATAAAAAAATTAAATTTTTTAAAAAGTGCGTTAAAAAGCACTACGTATTTCATAAGTTGAGCAAAAAGGACAATCTCAGCGACAATAACTAATTTTTTTTTTTATATTTATTACATATTAATAAATTATACATTATTAAATATTAAATTAGAAAAAAAATACTTATAGACCATCATTGTTTGAGTACTGTAGTATAACAAATTTCTTATAAACAGATATGCAATAAATATATTATAAAATTCAAACATATTTTATTTTATGATCGTGTAATTGACATATTTATAGATGATCAAAACACTACTGCATCTGTGCATCTGTGTATAAGTATTATCCTCAGAATAGGCTCTCCTCTATTGTTCCAAAATAACAAAAAGATTTCATGAAAATTAATTTTAAAGTAACGTAATTTATTAATTAAATTTTTAATATTTAATTATGTAATATTAATTTATTAGAATTATCTTTTATAATTGTAAAGTATTATTTTTTTATTAAATATTAATAAATTGTCACTCATTAAATATTAAAATTTTGATTAATAAATTTGGTACCTCTACTGCTCTCTCACCTATAGTCCCAAAATAACAAAAACATAATGTAAAAAACAATATTAATCATTTTTTCGGTAAATAAAATAATATTAATACTACTTGCTCTGTCAAACTTATATTTGAGAATGCATGTGAGTCAAAGGGCATGGTATTTGTGGGGTCCAAACTAAAAAAGACCAAGATTCTCATTTCATCTTTGCCCTCCAAAACCAGCAATTGAATTCCAGTTTTGAATTGAAGCAAACAAAAAAATAGAATCGCAATTTTGAATTTTCTCTCTCTCTCTCTCTCTCTCTCTTTTTTTCCTCTTGCAATACCAAATTTGAAAGTTGAAAGTCGAAACTCCTGGCTTTGCCATAGAGTTTGGCGGGGATAAAGAGGTTAAAATATCAAATTCCAAGTGAAAAAGATGGTTTCCTTTCCTTTAAAGGAAAAGCTACGCCTTTTGACCCATTTACTAACTAAATTGCATCGAGGGAATTTTCACTTCACATTCTTTATTTTTTCCAAATTATGTCAATTTATGAAATTGAATGTGAACTAGATAAATAATTTGCGTATATTTTAATAACATTAAACTCCTATTAGATCTAATATAATAATAAATTCAAAAATGTTTAAATCACTTTAAAGATTAAAATTTTAATAATATTTATACTTCATTAAGTCTCAATAAAATTTACTTTTTTAACTGATAGGTTAAAATCAGGCTCAGAGCTTGGCCCTAAAGTCTGAAGCGTCGAATAAGCCACGAAGTGAAAGTTGGCCCAAAAGCCGAAGTCCAAGAGTCAAAGGACACGTCAGCGTTTCTGCTACAGCTTCATTCCAATCCGATCGGAACATAACATGAAGCTTGCCAATAGATTTGTATCCAAACGAACTCTACATCGACAAATTCACTAGTAACGATATGTGTGACCACTTCAATTCGCGCATGGTTCCGATTTGCGCATCTATGTCATCTTTTTTATTGTTCTCTACACGTTTCATCTCTCTACTATGAAAGCATATAATGACCTAGTCACGCATTTAATACGCCAAATTAGATCAATCTGGCTACAAATAGATTCACTATAAATATTAAAATCTAACTCTCAAAAAATATAAAAAAGGTAGGACTGAGAAACGTAACACTAAAAAACACTTTTGGTTTCTCCCTTTTTCTAAAAAAAAAAATCAAACTGAAATCTAAAATACTGTCTTTTAATCGAGATTCAAACAAATTTAACTTTTGAAATCTTGGATCTTCAATTCATTGTAACCCATTAATTGAACTTGGACCCCATTATATTTCTTTGGCTGTTTTTAAATTGAACACCAACCTAAAATTTTAATCTGTTAAATAAATTTATATTTAATGGTAAATTAAATTTTAAATCATAAAATCCAAAAATTATAAAATTAAAAAATCTCATACTAAAAATTCTATGTTGAATTTACTTCATTTTAATAATATATGTATATATAGAGAAAAAAAAAAAAAAAACTGAAAGTGTTAGATAATTTATAGGAAACATAGAGAGAATCCAAGTCCCTCGGTAATTGCAAGTCACTGCTTCCTCTGTGGCAGTCCATCCTAGGGGTAAGGGATTCATCATTAATAAAAATAAATAATAATTTAATAATACATTAAAATCACAAACACAGTTCTCTATACCCAAGCCCACTTTCGTTTGTCTCTTTCAATCTTTTTTCCCTCTCATAAAAACACTTCTTAAAAACACTGAATTTCACTTTCCCTTTTCATGTTTTTCACTGAGAAAAAACTCGGTTCTTTGCCAGGGACTATTATGAGAAACAGCTGTGCCACAAACACAGACAAAAAAGACTGAAGCCAGCAGTGCTACTACAAATATCTTGATTGAAAGACAAACTTATAACAAAATAAACCCCCCCTCCCCAATCCTACTGTACACCAAAAAAAAACTTCAAACATTAACACCTTAAGTTAGAGCAAACCGATTTCCCACCCCCCCCCNAAAAAAAAAAAAGTAAAAATGAACAAAACGTACTACTAAAAGACTAAGACAATTCTTGGTACTTTTTAGACCAAACACTCCCATCCCCTCCAACAAATCATGGAACCACTTCAAATGCTGAGAAGATCAGGCGGCGGCGATTGTGGCTGATGCTGTTGATTGTCTTTCGAATCTTTGGTGGTGGTAGTTGGCGAATCGAAGGCGGTGGTCGGAGGTGGGGGTGACTCTGTGACTGTTGAGTCTCCTTGTTTTGAGCTTGGTGATTTTGGAAGCTCTGTTAGAATTTGAACAACTTCCCGCATTGTGGGTCTTTCCACTGCCTGTTCTTCCACACACAGCATTGCTACATAGAAGACATGCATTACTTCGTGGAGTGGAACAGAAGGTAGTCTTGGATCTAGGATTTTGAGAACTCCTTCCTTGTTCGAGTCTGTCATTTTCCTAACCCATTGAACTATGTCTACCCCATCTCCGAATTCACCAACTGGTTTTCTTCCGCTAACAAGTTCTAAGAGTACCACACCGAAGCTATAAACATCGCTCTTCTCATCGACCTTCAAGGTGTAGGCATATTCTGCAACAGAACAAAATTACATTATACAAAATTCAAATTGAAAGTTATTAAATTGGTGTTAAGCTTCAAGGGTATATTAATTATTATTATTAATTTTTTTTATCATTAGTGGGTTAAGGTCAATAATGATTAACATCCACGTACTTTCAAAGTGGCCTGCCAACCGGTTTTACTTTCAAAGCCATCACATTTCAAAATATCAATCAGTGAATAAATCAGGAAACACCCAAAGTCAAAAATAACACCATGACAAAGAAAATTCAGAACAACATTAATGCTATCTAGAAAAACCACAGTATGAGTCAAAATTCAGTCCTGGATTTTTTCATTTTTTTTGGGGGCATGTAATTAAGACATGCAAAGGAAATTATAGTACGAAACCCCAACACCATGAAAATTCAAAGACTGAGAAAATACCTGGGGCAATATATCCGTAAGAACCAGCAATGGCGGACATGCATTCGGATGTACCCGAGTCCTGCAGGAACTTGGCAAGGCCAAAATCAGCAACGTGAGCTTCAAAACTTGAATCGAGCAGGATGTTGTTTGATTTCACGTCCCGATGGACAATTAGCGGCGAGCAATCATGGTGGAGATAGCAAAGACCCTTTGCAGCCTCTACGGCAATCTTATACCTCGTATCCCAATGCAAGTGACCACCTTTCTTGCCATGAAGGAGCTCACCTAAGCTTCCATTAGGCATGTACTCATAAACTAGAAGATTTGTTTCATGGTTTGAACAGAAACCCAATAATCTAACAATGTGACGGTGTCGGATTCTACCCAGAGTTTGAATCTCAGCATTGAATCCATGGTCGTGGGAAGAACCTCGGCTCATTGCCGGAAGCCTTTTCACGGCCACATTACCACCGCTCAGCATAGCCCCTTTGTAGACAATTCCGGCACCTCCTTTCCCTATAATGTTGTCTTCTTTCAAGCAGTCTAAAACATCGTCCACAGTGAAGTCCAAGCGCTGGAAAGCAGTCAGTTTCCAAGCGCGAGACTCGCTAGCTTTCTTCAATGACCTGGCTTTGATAATTGCCGCAACTGCGAATGCTATAGAGCATAGAAGCAATCCAATGACAAGAAGGAGCTTCAAAGAAGCAGAGAGTGAACTTTTCACATGAGCTTGGTGGGTGTCATTGGAAACCCCATCTTTGCAAGGACCCAAATACGGGCCGCATAGATCGGGATTACCAAGAAACGAAGTGTAGTTGAAGTAGCTGAATTGACCAGTGCCAGGAACCAAACCAGAGAAATTGTTATATGAAAAGTCAACAGAAGTTAAGCTCTGCATAGTGGCTATAGATGGCGGAATGCTACCGATAAGATGGTTTCGGGAAAGGTTGAGGTAATTCAATATCCTCATACCCGTAATCTCGTTCGGTATCTCGCCGGAAAGATCGTTCCGACTAAGATCGACGAATGTTAACAGCTTGCATTGGCTAATCTCCGGCACGATTGGACCTGAGAATTTGTTGTGACTGAAATCGATTTTGGAAAGCTGCTGTAGCCTTCCAATCTCAGGTGGGATTCTCCCGGAGAACTTGTTTCCGTCGAGAAGAAGCTTCTGAACGCCGGAGAAGTTTCCTATAGTCGGTGGTAGGGACCCAGAGAGCTGATTGTTCGAGAGACTGATCTGACCGAGGTTTAACGAAATCGTACTGGTTTTTGGGAACTCTCCGGCAAGAAGGTTGTCCTGCAACTCAACCTGAGTGAGCTCGGGCAAACCAAAGAGACCCTTGGGAATTGACCCGTTGAGAAAGTTGTCGCCCATTCGAATCCTACTTAATGACCGACACTTGCCAAGCGATTCAGGGATCGGACCGAACAAGAAATTTCCCAGAGTAATCAGAGTTTGAAGATGGTTACCGGAACACATATCAGGAGGAAGCGTTCCTGTCAATTTGTTGGAAGAAAGATCCAGAAGCTGAAGCTTGCCGTTCCTACCCAGACCCTGAGGAATGTTCCCAGTGAAGTTGTTCTCCCATAACTGCAAAACTTCAAGCTGCGGTAAATCTCCGATGAACTCCGGAATGGCTCCGTGAAGCTTGTTTCTGAAAAGGTTCAAGAGCGTCAAGTTCTTTAGCTTTGCAAATGACTCCGGTATCTCGCCGGAAAGCATATTGTTCGACAAGTCCATGGATTTCAAGCTGTTCAAGTTCCCAAGCTCAGGTGTCAAAGACCCAGAAAAGGCATTCACTTGAAGAAACAGAGTGTCAAGCTTCTGAAGCCTCTGAATCTCAGGAGGGATCTCTCCGAACAAATTACAGTTTGCCCCGTCGAACCGAACGAGTTCAGAAAGGTTTCCAATCTCCGCCGGTAAACCACCGTCATAGCTATTGTAATAGCCAATGTAGAGTTCCCGAAGATTTGTGAGGTTTCCGATCTCAGGCGGTATTGGACCGGTAAGCTCATTGCCGGAAACTGCCAAGTACTCGAGGAATTCCCACCGGCCGTATACGGCCGGAATACTGCCGGAGAAAAAGTTTCCACCCAGATGCAAATGGCGCAGGCTGGGCATCTCTGTCACAACGAGAGGCAAATCCCCCGTCAGGTTGTTGTTGTAGAGGTCAAGCACCTGAAGGCTCTTGAGCTCCGAAAGCTGAGGCGGGAAAGTGCCGTTGAAGACATTGTTGGACAGGTTGAGAAATCGGAGGCCGGGAATCGCCGAGATCTCCGGCGGGATTGCGCCGGAAAACTGGTTGGAAGCGACAGAGAAGTTGGAGAGTTTTGGAAGGCGACCCAGGTCGGAAGAAAGAGTACCGGAGAGGTTTAGGCTGGAAAGGTCGACGGCGGTCACGTGCGAGCTGGAATCGCATGTGACGCCGGGCCACCTACAATGGCTAGTGGAGCTGTTCCAAGAGGCAAGAGCGGACTGTGGGTCGCCGGTTATGAAGGATTTGAGGGAGAGGAGGGCTCGGTATTCGGGAATGTGAGCAGCGACGGAGCGGCGGTCGTGGAGGTGGAGGTGAAGAAGAAGCAGCAAGAGAAGGAGGAGTCGCATTTTCTCTGCGCAGAGCTTTATTGGATATGGAGGAAGAAAAGGGAAGGAGAAGAGAAGAGAATGGGGGGATATGGAGGTAGATAAGATAGCAAAAGGAGTAGAGTGAGAGTTCAGTAAGATGAGAGAGCCAGTGAGGCGGGTGAGGATGCGTGATTTTATTCTTTTATTTATTTATTTTTTATTATTGTATATTTTTTCTTAAATAATTTATTTTTTACTTACTTTTTTGTATTTTTATCTTCTTTTTTTCTTTTTACTTTTACTGTCGTTTTTATGTGGGGAAAAGAAATAAAACTTGTGAAAGTATTTATGTTATGTTTTTGGAAAAATTGTAACGTTTTTTTCACTGAAATAATAATATTGAATTATTTCAATTATTAAATTTCAAATGAATTGGTTATTTTATTTGTGTTTGAATATTTTCTTTTATAATCAACATATATATATTTATTTAATGCTATGTAAAATTATTTAACATTTTAACTATTCTCAAGTCATTAAAATTCTGTTTCACATCATTTTTGTGCTTCTAAATAATCAAAAGCAATTTTTAAAAATTTAAAAATTATTTATAAAAATATTTAAATAATTTTTTAAAGTTCTTCAAATTTTTCAAAGCTATTTTAATCTGAACTAATAGAAAAGTGACTTTCTCAGTAAATTCTTCAAGTGCAATAAAAAAATATATAAGTAAAAAAAAATTATGCTAAACGAAACTTAAATATGAACTATTTTAGTAAGTATATATAATATTAAAGATTGATATATATATATATATATATAGTAATCAAAGATTGACAGTTTATGTTAAGTGAAGATCTAAACTAATTTATATTGTATGGAATGGAAATTGAATAATTTGCAGGAAGAAAACACTTTACTGACTGCTAGAATCTTATATAGAGATGGGCTTTGTTTAAGAAAATAAAAATAGTTATTTTTTTTTATACAAATGGAAGCCTAAAAAAAAATATTTGTCATTAATTGAATTGAGTTCAACTTCAACTTTTTTTTTTTAATAATTGGACTGTATCATCTAATTTCATAAAAATAAGATAATTAAAGGGAAAAAGAGGAGGAATAACATTTCAACTATGCTGGCACGTTTAAAAACTCCAAAATATAATTTAATTTCATCAATCATAATATTTACCAATTTAATAAACTGCATTTCAACAAGTGAAGACATTTACATATTTGAAGCAATGAGTTTGAATCACATTCCGGTCTATTAAATAGAATACGTGTAATCTTTGGAAAAAATATATATATTTTTAATACTTTTTAAAATTAAATTTGTTTACATAAAAATCTCTACTATTAATTTGTGCTGATATTTTTTAATTTGAAAAAAATTTTACATTTAGTCAATTTAGTTAAAATTGATAAAATCATTCAATAACACGTTACTTTCAAAATTAATTTTTTTAATTTTTATTATACCAAAATAAAATAAAAAAATTGAAATTCATTTTCCTTTTAGTTTGGGTATAATTAAAAATTAAAAAAAAAAAACTAATTTTGAAGATAACTTACTATGCATGTGATTTCTAAGTTGACATAAATCATCAATTTTATTGGACAAAGTTGCAATTCTTTTTCAAATTATAAAGTATTAATTGCACAAATTAGTTATAAAAACCCTTATATAAATAAATTCAATGTTAAAAAATATTAAAGTGCATTTAAAAAATAAAAATAAAAACATAAATGAAATGTCTGCCTTCACACACAACTTAATTAGGATTTCAAATTGTGCAAACTCTACCATGCAAATAAAAGCTACAACTAATGACAAGAAGTTGTTAGCTTTTTAAAGATTTTTTTATAGCCATGAGAAATTTCAATAATCTTATCAAAAGATCTCAAAAATTTTGAAAACTATTGATTAGGCTAGCCTCATCTAGATGTAAAGACAAAAGTAGCGAAGGTAAGAAGAATGGAGAAAAACTAATGCTTAATTTTGATTGTTACAGGCCAAATAAGTAGATGTTTTTGGTAAATGATGGTAATGTGAAGGTTAAGAATAAGCACTTTTTTGTGTGTGCCAATTTATAAGGTATTTGTAAATATATTTTCAGCAGTGCTACATACACCAAATGGTTTTTACCAACTTGTTTATAATGTGCGATTATTTTATTAATTAGAAAAATTAATATAATCTAAATACAAATAACGGAAGTTCAATTAAAAACTAAAAAAAAAAGGCACTTTATTTTGCCATATGGTTTGCTATTTTTTTATAAGCATTGTACATTGTTGTATTTTTTTGGTCCTTCATGTATATTTGTTTTGGTTAATGATTTTTGATCCTTCATATATTTAACAGAAAACTGAAGATAGTGTTATCAAAACAAAAAAACTGAAGAATAGCGTCAACAAGTAATCAAAATTAATTGTCCATAGTACTCTGCTCGTTATCAATTATCATGGACAATAATTTATTTTTCTCTTTCGGTGATATTTCTATAAGTTACATATTTTTATGTTAACATACTTGTAAGTTATTCACTAGTTCAAAAAAAAAGCTTTTTCTTAATATGGTGGCAAGTATTTTTTTTTTCCAACAAAATATGTACTAGTTTCTTTAATACTTTCAACAAAATTAGAAAAAAACTTAAAATATTAAAGAAGTGGGGGATACCCATATTAAAAACACCTCAAAAGTCCTAAAATGAATTCCATATGACGGCTATCAAAAGGCAAAATATGAGCTCCAACTTGTTTGCAATAAATGCACTTGCATTGCATTAGATGAGATCCTACTCAGTTTGTCTTTTTCTTCTTCAATCCATTTTTTCAAGTACTCAATTTTCATTTTAAAATAATGCATTAATTAGCCGTTTATACAATAATGTTTATTACAAAATTGAGTTCTATATTCTCTCTTTTGAAAATCTCATTCAAGTTTTACAAAGAAAACTGATGAAAAAAAAATGGAGGAGAAAATGTGAGTGACGGGAAGACAAAAGCAGCCTCGGATCCTCTTTTTTCCCAAGTCTTTCTTTTTTACCATATAATTTAAATGTTTGTTTAAAATGGCAATTTGGGTCTGAGATTTTAAGATTTTATGTGATAAGGTTTCCACGGTCAAATCTCAAATGGGTGACTATTTGGCATAATACGGACGCAGGCCCAGATTTTAGCACACTGCTAAGGACAAATAAACCCCACAGTGTGGCACCTTTTTCTAGTATCTCCCTTCTCTGTTCAGCTTATACTTTTTTGATTAATGATAATCAAACGGTGATATATTCTTCTGAGCTGAATAATTGGGACCCACTTTCCACGGCAGCCAAAGTTCATCACCATGGGACACACACGAAATTGATGATAACATTTGGGGTCCCACCGGCTCCACTTTCGGATCATCAGTCGGTTTGATCATATGTAATAAAAAAACCCAAAAAAAAAAAAAAAAGAGGGAAAAAAAACAGCAAAATATACAGAGGCAGTACAAGATCTCAAATTTGTCGTGTTTTTGATGGGTCGCAGAATCTTTAATAAATATATAAAAATAAAAATAATTAGAGAAAAAGAAAAAAGAAAAAGAAAAAAATTATGATGATAATAAGTAATTATGAAACAGTAATAATTTTGTTGGGGGTGAGGATTTAAAGCTGGTCAAATAAGGTTGACTGACAATGGAGGGACACGGGGCGTGGTGTTTGTTTTGTTAGAAAACTCCCCCAATTTCTATGTCTTCCACTCTCCTCCTCGATGCCCTGTTTTCAATACGCTAGACACTAGTTATAATTACATATAGGCCCATGTATAAATTACGGTTCTATCCTCCAATCATCTTCATAGCTTTTTACATTCCTCTCCGACCCTTTAT
This sequence comes from Ochetophila trinervis, assembly GCA_003254975.1. Classification (NCBI taxonomy): domain Eukaryota; kingdom Viridiplantae; phylum Streptophyta; class Magnoliopsida; order Rosales; family Rhamnaceae; genus Ochetophila; species Ochetophila trinervis. Next base: position 270,028 of record QANX01003266.1, read on the forward strand.
TTCGCAATGAGTTTTTTTTCCAGTGTCATCGAGGAGAGAGAGAGAGACCTCAGGTGGTCCCCTTCCCCCATATGGTCCCAAAAACTAAGCAGGAAGCGGAAGCAGTGGAGAGCTAAATGACCGAACAGTCCTTCTAAGTTTCCCCATTCCACGCCAAAGAAAGCGACACCAATATTGTTGCCAGTTAGATTACTGCAACGCCCTTTATCATGTGTCTCTGTCTGGGTAACAAGCAGATCATGTGGTTTTAAGGGTAGTATGGTAATTTGGTTACAGGGTTCGGCTGCTAATGTTTTTAGCCTGTTTGTTTACCATGTTTAAAGGGTAGGCAATGATTTGGGGTTTTTATTATATATTTTTTTCGATGAATCCTCTGTTTTTATTATTAACTAACTATAAATCGAATCCAAAAAAATTAACTATAAATCGAATCCTAATTCTCAACAAAATAAAAACTATAAATTGAAACCCCAATCTCAATCTTAAGGTCAGAAGCAGAAACTTCTTTGGTTCATAAAATGTTCAAAACATGGGAATCTCATGAATTGCTCTTACCCAAAACTCTATCATTTTGGTATAGTTTATTAAGCTTTCTTCTTTTGACCACCGATCTTATCCCATGTGGAGGAATTGGCCAAGATTAGTATAATCGGTCCCACATTTCGTGGTGGTTGTAGAAAAAACTGTATAGTTTTGAAAGCAAAAAGCAGCATGAAATTTTATTTTATTTTTTGGGGTAAAAAGCAGCATGAAACTTTGGTGGCCAGAAAAAAAAAAAAAAAAAAAAGTTGGGTGGTTTTTTTTTAATAAAAAGGGTTTGGTTTGTGTGAGGAGGAGGTAGGTTTTTCATTATTTTTTATGTATATGTATTTGTTGGGAGTGGGTAGGGAGAGATTCGTTGGTTCTTATTGAAAAAGTTAATTAATTTTCACATAGAACTAGAAAGAAAAGCTTTGGGCTAAGTTTAAAAGCCCCAAGCCCAAAGCTCCTTTTATCCCTGAAAACACGTTGTCTCAATTACTATTCAAATATGTTGGACAGCGTTCCTTTTGTCCCCTCACCTTTGGACTCCACTCCAAAATTCCAAACCCCTCTCTCTCTCTCTTTCTTTTTTTTTGGGTAAATTTCAAAATCCTCTCTCTCAAATCATATCTTATCATCTCCTTTTCATTTTTTTTTTCTATTTTCTTTTCATCTTTTGCTCCTTAAAAAAAAAAAAAACTATTGCAATAATCCTGCTTAGTTAAAGAGTAATGCTCTTTTTATTTTACTTGACAAATTTTCTTTTTGCAATTCCAAACGATGAATCCATCTCTATAAGCCATACAATGTATATTCATTTTATGATCGAACTTTCGATTTAGACAAAGTATACTATTGTCAGATCTAATAAATACTTGCAAACCCATCTATTTGCACCGTTTAAATGAATTAGAACTTGAAAAATAGTGTCTGTTTGAGAACTGTTGAATAGTGCAAATAATTTGGCTGCTTTAGTTTGACGTTGCATGTTTGCTCTTTTTATCATCTATTGTCTAAAATTGACAGGTACATTGCAGCTGTTATAGATATTTAGCCAACATGGGCAGACGATTCAACAAATAGAACAAAATAGAACAAACAAAATAGGGAAGCTATTCCCATAAACATTAAAATTGTACAATCTTAATTGTTTAATAACTAATATATGGTTAAATTTAATTAATTACTTTCATGCTGTTCTTCAGGATTTGATCTGGGGGTTCAAAAACCCAGATGGGCCATGCATGGGAATTTAGAAGAACAAGAAAAAGAAGATTAATTATGTGGTAAAAAAAAAAAAGTGGGAGGGTAATTATGTATAAAAAGAGAGGATGATTACAAGCATTTCTTTTGTATTGTGTAGGCAAATCAAGATTTTTATATGTATTCTTTTAATTACTAATTTTTTAACTTAAACTATTGAGTTTGATGCCGAGAGATGTATATTTGTTGCTTAGCATGATGGATCTCTATCCTCAACCCCACAGCCACCATTCCATCAATTTCTTCCCACCTCTTATCCTCCTTTAAAGGTATGGGAAGGGAACACCTATCATTTTTATGACTAAATTAAAAAAAAAAAATTAAAATTAAAATTAATGCGTTTGAGTACTCTGCCAACATAATGTGACATAAAATTGACTCATACTCGATTAGTATTTTTCTTTATTGCTGTTTTTCAATTGTACATGATGTGGATTGAAAAATGTATATTAATAGTTTTTATGTGCTATAAATTGTTAGATCTATATCTTGGTCATGCTTTCCTTGCTTATGTAATAATGTAACAAAATGTAGCTTTTAGATCCAATTTGATTCCTTGAAGATTGGTCAAGGTACAAGTATTGATTAGGAGTTTGGATAGTGTGGTCTATAAGTAAACAGTTTGATGTTATAGATATAATTAGAGGCGGATACATATGAGGGTTGAGGGAGTTTCATCGGTTTTTTATAAAAAAAGAAGAAGTAATAATTACATTGATCTTTCCTTTGTTGATAAAAATTTAAATTGAAAATCAACAAGAATAACCAAATCACTGCTAGTGGGATCAAAAGAAAAAAGAAAAAAGAAAAAAAAATCTAAGTAATACGAGGATGTGGCAATTATAATAGGTTACATTTAAATTTCTTTCGAAATTTTAAATTGAAATCTATATAGAAAAATGAACTCCAAGCTTTCACACCATTTAAATTGTCATACCAACATTTGAGATTCACCACTATTTTTTTATGATGAAATAAGAGATTCAGCAATGATGATCATTATGGATGATAAATATAATTTTTCAATCAATAATGATAGCATTAATTTGGTTATATGTTTGGTTTTACATTAAAATAATTAAAAATATATATATTTATCATAACTTGAGTTTTAGATTCAATTTTTGTTTTTGAAGATTTGAAATTGATATTTAATTCTATGAATATAATATGAAATTGATTTTAGAATATAGTTACTCTATACCAAGACATAGTCCACTAAACATAACATCTCTATTGCCTAAGGTTTACTCAGATGCATGCAGTGCAATCATAATTTACGAAAATCTGTTTAATATTTAATATTTATCGTAATGCTTACTAATGACGAATACAATTTGCCTAATTGTCCTTGATTTTTTTCTTTTTTTAAAAAAAGAATCTCCTTGTTTATTAATTATCTTTAAGCATGACCCAAAATTATATTTTTCTCCATTTCAAGTTAATTATAAAGAAAATATCATCCACACCTTCTATGGTTTATCTATATTTCACTATAAACTCTTTGGTTAGAAAGTTTTCAGAAATATTTGTTGTTAACAAATTTATGTTAAATTTAACAAAAGAAAAAGGTAAAATAGTAATTGAGTGTTTATAAAAGATAACATATCATTTACACCTTATGGTATATCCATATTTTCTGATAAATTTTGTGATTTGAAACATTTCAAAAACATATCTCTAATTAATAAATCTTTATTAAATTTAATAGAAAAATATTAAAATAGTAATTAAATATTTATAAAAATATCTATTAAATGGTAATTTAATAAATTTCTGTAATATTTTATTGACATATAGTGAAAATAGTGCATTATAATATATTATAATAATAATAACAAAAACTATTTTAATTAAAAAATTAAATACATTGTCTTGTCCGAAAAATAACCCTTTAATTTTATTTTTATTTTTTCCTTTCTTTTTTTACCTTATTCACCTCTTTTTTTTTTTTTCTTCTTTGCATAAGTGTAGATGTATAGGTGAAGCTCCGTTGCCCAGCCATTCTATTTATTTTTTGGTTTTGAAAATCGCTAAGCTTTTTCTTTTTGTATATGGTTCAACTTTGTTATTAAAAAAGAAGTGTAAATGCATTGAATGAGTTTTGATCTAAAAAATGGACCATATGTTTTTTTTTAGTTTGAATTTTAGGTTATAACAAAAACAAATGTTGTAATTTGAATGGAGATGGAAGTGCTATATTGTGGGATAGTAATGACGATGTGAATGAGAATATAAATATTATAATGGATAATGAGTTTTCTCTACCATAATTTTTTTTTGTTTTTAATTTTGTATAGCCCTACCATAAAAATTAGATGATCAATATAATGAAAAATGAATTTTCCGAGTTTTATTATGATTTTTTTTAATTTCTAATGTTTTTTTATAACTAATTTTTGGGTTATAATTTAAAATAATTAATTTTTTTTGGGTTATTTTATACTACTGTGGCTATACATTTTTTTTATTAATTTTAAAACTTTAAAATAATATTAATATTTTTTGTAACAAAAAAATAAATTTATAGATATTTTAGAATATTATTTAATAAATAGAATGAGAAATATTATATTTCTCCTTAATGATACGATGAGTAGTTGTGAGTACGTGACATGGTAAGAGGATTTCAGAAAGCCAACAAATTCCATTATTATCCCGGAAGAAGCTCCTAAAGAACATATTAATTAATTTATTAGATGATAATGATTGAATTTCATTGTCATTCAGTTTTTAAATACTTATGGAACATCTGCAAATGACTTTAATTGGCCATTTTCTCTTACCAATAATATTTTGATTAATATATGTTGGTAATATTTGGGCTGACTCTCATTTTTAGCCCTTTTTTAGGTTTTTAAATCCCATAACCCAACTGAAAAAAATTGACTCTACAAAAGCCCATCTCAGTTTCTCATACATTGTATTCTTTCTCTGGCCTTTACTGTAAAAGTGATTCCTTGGGTCGTGATTATGATTATGTTTTTTCTTGTTAAGAATTTTGAAGCTACACGTTCTTTAGGATAACATTTTCCTTCCAAACTTTCTTTTTGGACATTTTAGTGTGGGAATTTTTGTATATGTTTTATTTTCACTAGACGCTAATTGACCTTAGAATTTTGAATTTTCATATCTCTGCTGGAAAGCCACTAACATAGATAAAAATGAGAACCAAGGTTTCCAAATTGGTAAATGAAAAAAGAAAGGACAGGGTAGGAGTAGGATTTTAGCGAATAGGAAGAAGGAAAAAAGAAAAACATTAGGGTTTTGCAGTTGAGTGTGATATCTTCCACAAATGCATGTGGTCCATGTTTCAACGTTTTGAAAGGCTGCGGTTTGATGAGCCACCATGAATAAGGATGGCAATTTACTATGTCTTTCCCGATCTCCGTGAGAATTCACCTCTAGTGAAGTGGAAAATTCCCGGTTAAACAAGGAATCGGGGTGAAGACGGACAAATTTTTTTGCCTCGGACCTTGTCCCTGACCCCGTTTATGTTATATACAATAAAAATTATTTTTATAATTAATTTACTTACATTTAAATATAAATTGTATTTTTTAAAATATTTTTCTTTTGTTTGAATAAAATTAACAACATTTTGAAAACATTATTTGAAAAAATTAAAATTTTAATTTTTTTTATAAATTAAAATATTTTTAAAAAATAAATTAAAATATTTTAAAAAAATAAACGAGGAAACGGAGTGGAAAATTGGAATATCCACTCCGTCCTGTGGAATCCCTGCCCCGCTCAATCCCATATAAACAGGGAATATGGCAGAAACAGAGATAAAAATTCCCGTGGGACGGAGAACGGAAGAGGCCGCCCCGCCTCTGCCCTGTTGCCATCTCTAACAATGAGAGAATAATGGTGGTCCAAGTGGGTATGGGAATGGAATGGCTTGGTTTTTAGCTGAGGAGGACCAAAACCATCCCTTTTACTTTTGTGTTTGCCATTTTGTTATAAAGAAGTTTTCAAGGGAAAAAAAAAAAAAACCAAACGGAATTAAGAAACTTTGGAAATAGACAGATAAGGATAAACGATCATCGTTTCAGGTTCATTGCTTAGGCCTTTGTTTGTATAGCCATGTCTTTCATATGGATTTCAGATTTCTGAAAAATCTCTTTTTTTTTTTCTCTGAGTTTTGAGTACTTCTAAATAGCAGAATTAGATGACAAAGGACTTGACAAATGTTTATCAGTTTGTTTTTTACCTTAGACCTTGAGTCATTTTCAATGTCTGTCTTTCTTGTAGTTGTTGTTATCTAATAAAGCAATGGGCTTTTGTTTTTGTTTTGAAAAATTTAAAGTTTTTAACAGTTTCTTTTACAGCAAAAAGTAAATTCTAAGCCCGAGCCCTTCCTTGACATAAAAATTGACATATAATCTTGACTTTCGAAGAAAAATGGTAACAAAAAATTGATTTTTGTCATGGAACTCTGTAAATTTCCAAGTATTATGAAGCAGATTTCTTCCTTTGTGATGCTGCAAAGAATACAGCACCAGTTCCTGAACCACCATGAGAATGCTCAATAACCACATTGTCTGAGAGTTGATTTCCAAGCATTTCCCAAACACTGCTGTTTAGGTAATTTCTAAACACCCTGTAATGCTCATAAAGCCCACCTTCCACTGTAACCACACTTTTCCTGTTCTGTATTCTTCCTAGCTTCTTGATAATCCCAACTATTCCAGCTCCAGCTAGTCGGGCTCCACGTTCTGCAACAATGTCACAGACCTCTGATACAACTTCTCTAGCCGATGGAGACGAATTGCTGATCTGGAATGCGAAGCAATGTAAGCGAGACAAATGATTTTGTTCACGCTTATAATAGTCATGTCCAATTTAATCATGTTCAGTATCCCAAACAGATAGGAATACTTACCCCAAACACTTCATTCAGTTTTTCATCAATCACTTTATAATCCTCTGATGTATCTTGGTGCATTGAAGCCACATCAGGTGACCTAAATGATTAACCAAAGTCAGATATTTAAACCTTGCAGTTTCAAAAGGGCTAGTCACAAGAGAACTAGCAGACAATGTACCTTAATTGATAAGGTATAGTAAGTTTCAATGGGACAGTCTCTCCAAATAATGCTGTTTCCCTAGCCATCTCTAACAAAACTCTTCTCACAATTTCACCCAGATACATTCCTGAAATTAGCTTTTCGAATATCTGAGAGGAAAGAAAACTTAGGAATAAAAAGCAGAAAATTCTTTTGCTTTGTCTTTTAGCTTCTGATAAATACAGAGAGCGTTTGAATTTGAAATGGCTTACCCGGCAACCGGGGTTTGAACTTTCAGCATCTAAACAAGCATCAAATTCAGTTCTAGGAAGATGAGGTGAACTGAAATCTCCCCAGTTGGTGTTGATTACCTGCACAACTAAGCAGGCAATCACAAAAAATTGGTTCTGCCTAGCAAATATATATATATGTAAACATAGTTTGCAGCCATTTATCACTGACCATTTCGCCTGATTTGGGAGGTGGACCATGCCAATTGGAAACTGCTTCTGCTGGTTCTACATAAGCAGCATTTGTGCCCATTCCTAAGGACACTGCAGCTACACTTTCTCTGTTATAGTATCTGCCTCCGGCCAAATGACCAACAGTATCATCAACCTGTCAGCAACATATGAAGCTTGCTCAACATTGAAATGATTCTTTTTCAATATTACTTTAGTATCATGCAGAGTCAGGACAGAAATGGAAGATGGATTACCATTGCAGAAACACGCAAGTTTGTCACGCCGTGTTTCTCTAGTGCTCGATTGATGCTGTTTACTAATTCATTTCCAACCTGATTTTCATTGTATATATCAAATTTTCAGGGGACCAAAACATGTAGCAGAATGTGAGACAGAATATTTAATGAAAATATTCAGCATTTTCATTTCATTTGTTGTTTTCTTTCTGGAAAAATTATACACAAGAAAAAGGTTGAAAACCAAACACAAGCATTTCTTTCTATTCAGCTACTAGGATTAACACCCTCATACATCAGACAATTTTGATTTTTCTTAATAATTTCAACTCCCAACCATTTGTCAGCTATGAGTCAGCATCATATTTGTCATCAACATAAAAGTTAAAACGGCCAAGTATTGTTTGATTTCATATCCAAAATTGTTTCTGTTTATCAAACAATGAGATTGATTGTCCATTTCCAAAACAAACTTTTGGATATATATATATATATATATGTATGTATATACACCCCAAAAAACATTATCTTTTATATATTTAATTTAAAATTTTGATACCACCCAAATATACAAAGAAAAAATAAGAAAAATGGATAAAAATAAACTCAACAGCGTCATCAGCTGAAAAACTGTTCCATTTGATAGCTGTTCCGAGGGACAACACAGCTTGGTTCACTGGATATGACAATATAAAACCCAGTTCCTTCTCTGGCGGTTCATTATTACACTCCGAATGCTCTGCAACAAAGTTTTCCAGCGCCACCGCAATAAAATCAAACAGTTCCTGATGCACAAGAAAACATCAGTACTGTTTCTTATCAACAAGCGAATAAATTTAAAAAACATTAGCATAGAAAATTTGATTGCAATTGAAATTTATATTTAAATAGAATCCCAAATTAAGCATACCTGAGTAGTACGATCCATCAAATTAGACGGAATGGAAATCTCCTCCCTCTGTAAATCAGAAACAGGTAGATTTTTGCCTCCAAGTCTAGCACACAATAGCAAGAAATTGGATCCTCGCAAATTGACCCCATAATACAATCCTTCCTCATCTCTGCCACCGCAATGAGTAGAATTTCACGTTAAAAAAAGTAAAAAAGGCAGAGATTGAAGAGGATGAGGAAGAGTACCCAATTGGGAGAAAATCAAGATAGGAAACGAGCATATTGAGGGAAGTAGGTGTTCCATGGGAGGCAAGAGAGGCTTGCATATGAAGCACCAATTCGTCAGCAACCTGCCACAGCCTCGGCACAGGAGTCGCAGAGTCCCTCGCCAATGTGCGAAGGATTCTTTGGGTGTTCTTCCACTGTCTCTCTTTCCTCCTTTTCCACTGCCTCGCCGTCGCCGCTATCACTAGTACTGCGGCCGCCGTGCTAATTGCCACCGCCACCACCACCCCCTGTTTCTTCATGCCTCTCTCTCTCTCTCTCCGATCAAACACTGATTTTGCAATTTGTTTTTTCAGATTTTGTTATTGTTGATTGGACTTGGATCTAATAGCAACAGAAAATCCGGTTTTGATGCATGGAGAGAACGAGTATCATGGCATTCATGGATTGGTTGAAGAGTGAGTGATATCCGTTTTTTGTGTTTGTTTCTGCCTTGTTTGCCATCAGTTCTGTATTTATTTACTAAATCACAGTTATATATTTATATAATTTCAATATGTATAAGTAAACTTTTTAAATAGTTATTCACCAAAAAAAAAAAAAAAACCTTTTAAATAGTTAAATGCATTCAAAAGTTAAATATATTAAATATTAATACATCATTTCATTAATATTTTAATACTTTTAGCTTGATTATTTTAAAAGTAATTTAAATTTAAAATAAGATCTGAAACAAAAACTATTCTAAATAAAATTTAAAAAATTATGGGTTTAAAAAATCAAGTTTGAGCTTTGTTGTATTTGGGTTCGTAACCAACCACAGGCCTTATTGATGGTTTTGGACCTCGAAAACTAACCCATTTCTATCCTTTAAAAGTCTAATGATCCTACATGCTTTGAGCCCATTTCTTCAAGCCCATTTAAAAAGATATGGGTTTAAAATATCATGCTTACTGTCCTACATGTTGTGAGCCCATTTATTCAAGCCCATTTAAAAAGTTATGGGTTTAAATCATGCTTGAGCTTTGTTGTATTTGGGTTCGTAACCACGGGCCTTATTGATAACTTTGGACTTCAAAAACCAACCCATTTTTATCCTTTAAAAGGCTACTGATCCTACATGTTGTGAGCCCCTTTCTCCAAGTCCATTTAAAAATTAATGGGGTTAGGAGAATTTGGACAAATGCCCACGGAATTAATGAAAAATGTCCACTATTTCAAAAACTATGAAAAATGCCTATATTTCATGAAGAAAAATAAAAAATACCATTTCAAAGAAAATTAATGCCCTTACCAACCTCTCTTCAAAATATGAATTTTTTTTTACCGTTTCGCTGGTTTTTTTTCACTCCACCCCTCCCTTCCCTTTCTTTGTCTCCCCTATTCTCTTTCTGTTTGACCTCGGCAATGAGAAGCCAAATGTCGGCCATAAAAGAAAAAAAAATACAAATCGCCGCAGGCAAAGAGAAGCGAAAAATCCATAGAGAAGAAAAATGCAACCACAAAGAAGAGGAATGTCAGTGACCCACCAAATGTCGGCCATGGACGACGATTGACGCAGGCTCGAACCGAATCTGAAGAAACCAAGCAGCCATTTAAGTAGCAACCTAATGTTAATTTTTCTCCTTGTTCTCTAGCTATTTTCGTGTTGCACGTGTGTTTATCAGTGTATAAAACAAATGCAAATGTGTTTCTCTTTGTTCTTTAGATATTGGCCAAAAATTGTATTTGGGTGTTTTGTGTTATGTGGTAATACTTGAGAGACAAATGCACGGTTCTTTTGTAGAACCATAATTTTTTTGGGTGTTTTGTGTAGTGGTGATAACGTTATTTCTAGAGTAAGTTATTTTATTATCATTTTTATTTACCCTGTCTGAGAGCAGGGGGCCCTTTCCTAAGTGAGGCGGGGTACAAGGCAAAAATAATTTGGTTATTCTGTATTCTACCCCTTCCACTTAAGGCGGAGTATCCTACCTTTGGACTGGGTAATATAAAGGTGTGATATATTTGTCTGCTATATTTTTCTAGGTATATTTTGCAAATGTTTGATTTTTTCAAACAGCGACCATATTTGTTAGAATCGGTTGAACCGTTGTCGGCATGTTTGCGTTGCGATGGATTGAGAACAAATCTACTGGACTACCATTGAGGATTCAGCAAAAAGATATGATGTTCATGAGAAAAAAGTATGCTTCAGAGTTGTACGATAAAAACTTTAGTTTAGGCAACTAGAAGTATTACAGTTGCACATAATTATATGATATGATCATTCTAACACTTTTTGTGTTGGCTCAAAAAATTAACTAACTCCATTTGATCTAAAATCCTAACACTATGGCTCACCGTTTTCCATAGTACCATTAAGATGTTTAACATGGAACAGACATTTTAGTCTATTATGATTAGTGCAGTTACACCGACTACATTTTTTCACATTGCGACTCTCGCATTGAGATAGAATCTGATTGACTCTAGGTTTTCCGACCCTTCTTTGAAATATTGAAGGAAGTACAACTTTAGCAAGGACCTAAGCATGTGCATGCCAATTGTTTTGGATCTTCCAGTGGATGAATAGTTTTTGAGTAAGCTGTACATAGCACCTCAGCAGAGTAAAAATGATCGCATGGACTATATGGGAAAATATTGTGATCTCTATAAACAACCAAAGCATGAACACATGGGTACCCATCAAGTGTGAACTCACGGCATAAGCATGTTATGGTTCGCAAATTCAATATCCCGATTAAATTGCCCCCGTGTACTTCGTACTCGTATAAGTTAGCTGGCAACACATAGAATGAGGACGCTTTCTCTCTACGTTTTTGCAAGATGTTATCTAACTGCTTGGTGACATCACTATTTGGGTGGATAGCTATGTTTGTTTGCCTATCGTGAAACCACTTCTGCAAAACTTGTATTATGCAATTAAGTAGTGGAATAATTGGCTCTTTTCTCGCATCCTTAAGAACATAATTCATGCTTTCTGCAATGTTAGTACTCATGATATTAAATCTGTTACTAGAAAAATGTGCGTGTGCCCACTTTGATGAATTTGCTTCCATGAGATATTGATGACATTCGTTGCTCAGTTGGCGCAGCTGCCCTATATACATGTCAAAGTCCTTTGTCAAATACGCTCTAGAAGCTACGTAGAAATAATTGCATATATTTTTCCAAGCATGACTTTCAATTCTTAGGAATTTCGCCTTCATATTTTGTCAGAGATGGTATGCGCAATACCCATGGTACACATTGAAATAAATTGGCCTTATATCAGGTAAGAAGTTTACGTGTCTATCTGTTACAAACACCAGATCAGCACGGTCACCATAGGCATCTTTAAACCTCGAAAAAAACTACTGCCATTATGCATCATTCTCACTAGGCCCAATGCCAAATGCCAACGGAAAAAGTTGTTAATTCCCATCCAAACATGTTGCAATGTATAGTATACCACCACATTTATGTTTCAAAAATGTCTTGTCCATAGCCACCACGGGACGCACATGTTGAAACCCTCGAGTGGAAGCTCTAATGGACATAAAGTAATATATAAATTTATTTTATGAGTCTGTTTCAATACGAGTGAACGAGTCAGGATTGATACTTTCTAGAACAGCAGACCATAATGGTAGCTTTGCATATGACTCTCCGGCGTCCCATATGCACTTGCCCGTGCACATTCTCTAGCCCTCCAAGCTTTATCATAGCCAATATTCGCCCCAAGCTCTCTACATACGTCTTCAATTAAGTCATTTGGTTTGAAATGACGCCCAACAGTAGTAAACTTTGATATGAAAAACTCTCCAATCACTAAACTACTGGCTTGTTGATGATCACGATGCATAAACTTTAGATTGCATGTGTGATGTAGGACATATACTCTGATCGACTAGAACTTAGTTTCAGACATTGGCATTGCACGAAGTTTCCAAGTACAATTGTTATCATTGCATCCAACATCAAATTGCATTGTGTCAGATTTTTTAATTCTAAAATCAAAATTGTTTTTGATTGCATGGAGACTCTACTTCATTTTAAGCTCTTGTTTACTTGCATACATTTTGTTTTTCTCACATGTTTGATTTATGCTTGAGGAATGCCAACTCTGATGGTGTAGGTGTTTTTGGATTTCCGATCGTACCATTTTCATTTTGCTCTGCACACCTCATTTGTGAATGTCCTCTATCATCCTCATAAGTAACTTTGTCTGAAGTATCACCATGCAGAACATCATCACCATAACGATCATCACCATTAGCGCCATATTGATCATCATCACCATATCGATCATAATCACCATCGTCACCACATCGATTATTATCAGAGAAAGTCCATCGTCTAATGCAGTCATCCCCTAAACATTCATTGTCAAAGTTATTTTCTGGGTCCTCATTCAATTGAGTTTCGAGATCTTGCGTTTCTAATACCTTCAGTTATGAGATTTGCAGCCGAGGAATTGGCACGGGGCTGGCAGACATTTCCACTGTTGTTGGAGATGGGACTCCAATTCGTCCATCATTTGATAATGTAATATGGTTACTACCACTACCAGAAGAAAATTTTGCATGTATAGTTCTCGCACGTTGGAAACTCCTAAACTGTGGCATTGGATGAACAACAGCTTGCATAACTTAGTCAACATATAATGGAGACCTATATATGGGTGAGTTTCTTATTTGCTTGTCGATAAAGATTGATACATATCTATTAGTATCGCAAGGTAGGGGTGGGCGTTTTACCAAGAAAACTGACCAACCGGATGGACCGGACCGAACCGGCCGGTTCAGATTGGTTATAACAAGTTCAGTTGAGCGGTTCGGTATCATTATGACAAAAANTCACCATCGTCACCACATCGATTATTATCATAGAAAGTCCATCGTCTAATGCAGTCATCCCCTAAACATTCATTGTCAAAGTTATTTTCTGGGTCCTCATTCAATTGAGTCTCGAGATCTTGCGTTTCTAATACCTTCAGTTATGAGATTTGCAGCCGAGGAATTCGAACGGGGCTGGCAGACATTTCCACTGTTGTTGGAGATGGGACTCCAATTCGTCCATCATTTGATAATGTAATATGGTTACTACCACTACCAGAAGAAAATTTTGCATGTATAGTTCTCGCACGTTGGAAACTTCTAAACTGTGGCATTGGATGAACAACAGCTCGCATAACTTAGTCAACATATAATGGAGACCTATATATGGGTGAGTTTCTTATTTGCTTGTCGATAAAGATTGTTACATATCTATTAGTATCGCAAGGTAGGGGTGGGCGTTTTACCAAGAAAACTGACCAACCGGATGGACCGGACCGAACCGGCCGGTTCAGATTGGTTATAACAAGTTCAGTTGAGCGGTTCGGTATCATTATGACAAAAACTGACCGGCTTGGTTTGGTGACCGGTTAATGTTCATTAACATTATCGAACTGGCCGGTTCAGATTGGTTATAACAAGTTCAGTTGAGCGGTTCGGTATCATTATGACAAAAACTGACCGGCTTGGTTCGGTGACCGGTTACTGTTCATTAACATTATCGAACAGACCGAACCGAACTTGCTATATATTACCATACACCAAATCGCGCCACATCACCCTGGAATAGCAAGATGAAATCTCAGCCGTTGATCTCCAATTTCATTTACCCTTGTTTGAGTTTCAATTGCATTTGAAAAAACCCTTATTCCCTCTTTGAGCTTCCCCGATTCCTCCCCCCTCCACCGCAGCCAGCAGCTTAGTCACCGCCGCACCAGTTACCACCGTCTCCTCGCCGTTAAATCTCACCACTGTTGCACCAGTCGCCACCGCCGCACCATTCACTGCTGCCATTGGTTAGTTCTGACTTCTGAGCTTCCCTGTAATATATATATATATATATATATTTTCCTATTTGAATAGCCTATTTATACCTCTTTGAGAAAAACAACAAAAACCCACAAAGAACAGCAAAACAAAATCAATCCCAGAAAAACATAAAGCAAATTAGACCACAAAACTAATCGGAAAAATAGAATAACTCAGAGGACCCCAAAAGAAAAAAAAGGAGAAAAAATTTCCAATTTTCCGTAAGTTTTTACCTGAAGAAAGAAATTGAGTTACCGGTCTTCTGCTTCAATATTGTGAAACAGAGAGAGCTTTAGATAGAGACAGAGAGTTTTAGATAGAGAAACTAAGAGAGAAAGTAGGGGGGGCATTATCTTCTAGTGTTTAGACTCTTTTATTGCAAGAGAGAGAGAGAGAGAGAGAGAGAGAGAGAGAGAGAGAGAGAGAGAGAGAGAGAGAGAGTGTGTGTGTGTGTGTGTGTATACTATATATAATATTATTATCATATTTTTAGTTGAGAACATGTGATTGTGATCATCAATGAGTTGAGTGGGTTGTTGCAGTCCTAAAAAAACAAAAAATGAGTGGGTTGTCGACACTGGGTCCTATTTATTGATATTTGTTTTAATGCAAACAGTAGACAAGTACTTTGAATTTAATTAGTTATATATCTACATAATTAATTCATAATTGATTTGGAATCATATATAAATATTAAAGTGAATTAAAGTAAATATATTTAAGTAGTTGGAGACCGGTCCTGAATTGATAAAGACTATATGTATTTATTTTTTATTTCTTTTTTTTTAAATGTGTTGCAATTTTTTATTTTTATTTGTTTACATTTATAGATATGGATTCAACCTCCCTGCCAGATGTAAATGCTGATTCTCATCCCTTAAAATCAACGTCAAAGCTTACATCTTTTGATCAAACTACACTCCATCCTCAACCCTCTCAAACTACACTCCATCCTCGACCACCATTAGGAAAAAAAAACCTTGTAGGCCAACATCTGATGTATGGGACCACTATGTCAAAATAGATGATAGTGATCCTGATGACCCTAGGTGTGAATGCATATATTGTGGTAAGGACTATGCTTGCATTTCTAGATCATGTGGCACTAGTACATTGAGGTATCATCTAAATAAGTGTAAGAAATATCTGTATAGGGTAGAGGACAAGAAGTAGAAACCATTAACTTTTGAGAGAAATGCCGGTGATAATGGATTGTGTAATGTTGTAGCTACAGGATTTAATAAAGAGGCATGTAGGATGGATGTGCCAAGATGGTAATTTGGGATGAGCTACCTTTTAGTTTTGTAGAGGGTCATGGGTTTAGACATTTTCGCAATGTTGCATGTCCTAAGTTTGATCCTCCATCTAGAAGAACTATTGTAAAAGATATTTATCAATTATACTTGGATGAAAAATTGGCTCTAAAGTCCATGTTTATTTCAAAACATCAAAGCGTTAGTCTCACTACTGATACATGAACTTCCATTCAAAATGTAAGTTATATGGCTTTGACTGCCCATTTTATTGATGATGAATGGATGTTGCATAAGAGAATTTTGAACTTTTGTGTGGTTGCTAACCATAAAGGAGAGACATTAGGAAAGGAAATTGAGATTTGTTTGCATGATTGGGGTCTTGAGAAAGTGTTTACAATAATACTTGATAATGCAAGTGCAAATAATTCTGTTGTTACTTATCTTAAAAGGAAAATGCTTCATTGGAAAAATTGTATTTTGGATGGTGAATTTTCGCATGTTCGATGTAGTGCTCATATTGTTAACTTGATTGTATCCAAAGGCTTGAAAGAATTACATGACTCAATTGTTAGTATTAGGCATTCAGTGAGATATATTAGATCTTCTCCTTCTAGATTGCAAAAATTTAAAGAATGTATATTTCAAGAGAAAATTGAAAGCAAAGCTCTTGTTGTTTTGGATGTTCCAATTAGATGGAACTCCACTTACTTGATGTTGGAGTCGGCTTTGAAATTTCAAAAAGCCTTTGAGAGGTTGGAGGAGGATGATGGTCATTTTAGTCCTTATTTTGGAGACGATTGACATGACCTGCCCGGAAATCCCTCCAGATTCTCCGGAGAGGCCCCGCCTGAGGAAGATTCCACCAGAACCCTTCAGGGTAGCCGACAGAATCTTCCTCCGAAAAGGGGTTTAATAAACAAATAAAACAAGAAATAAGACGAAAGTAAGACAAGATATGCATCGCAACCAATATCAACTAGTAATTTTGAAATAAATAATAAAACAGTATATGACGTAGGTGGGAATGACAGAGCCACTAAGAGTGATAGACATAAAAATATAAATAATACAAATCCAACAATAAATGGAAATAAAGGAAAATAGTCTAATACATAAGAAGAAGCGGTAGCGGAAGTCAAGTACAGATGCGATGCCGGCGGTAGCTCGCGAGGACCTGCAACTAGGACTTAGGGAACGAAGTTAAAACACAAAACGTGAGATATAAAATCTCTGTGAGTGCTCCTAGGTATCTACAAAATATAAGCTCAGTAGTTAAAATTATTTTCACTCAAACCTCACGTCACTCAGTTGAAAGGTTCTCCGTTTTGAAAATCATTTCGCAAAACCCTTAGTTTGTCCCCAAAATCATTAAATCATTATAACCGGTTTAAGGGATGAAAACGTCATTCAAAATGTTTATTGAAATCACAACTCAATCACCAAAACCATAAATATAATCTCAACAAGAAATATTTAAATTTATTTGAAA
This sequence comes from Ochetophila trinervis, assembly GCA_003254975.1. NCBI lineage: Eukaryota > Viridiplantae > Streptophyta > Magnoliopsida > Rosales > Rhamnaceae > Ochetophila > Ochetophila trinervis. The sequence continues at coordinate 287,235 of QANX01003266.1, forward strand.
ACATGTTTGTATAAAATGACAGGTAGAAACATTTACTAAATCCAAACCGATATAAACCAAATACCATGGGCTCCAACCCATAAATTTAAAATCGTATGAATCTAAAACCATATCCAAATCCATAAATCAAATCATATCAATCCAAATCATATAAATCAAATCCATATAAATCCAAATCGTATAAATCCAAATTCATAAATCCAAGTCTTATAAATCAAATCATATAAATCAATCATATAAATCCAACTCATATAATCCAAATCCATAAATCCAAACCATATAAATCAATCCAGTACCACATCAAAGTATCGTTTCCGTGTGACCCTCAGCGTCCTGACGGCGTCATAGGCGGGGGAAGGGGGGTAAACTCATCACAACGAACCGGCGTCCCAAATCCGTCATGGCAGGATCCTCATCATCTCTCTCCCGATACGTGTCTGCAGCAGAGGATGACATAATAATAATATAGCGCGCAATAATCCGTACATCTCAGTCATCATACAATACCGTGTGGTACTCCTTAAAATCATGAAACATTTCAAAATTATTTCCGAGATCATCGATCATCGGATTTTATAAAATTTCTCAATTTCCTTTACCTTTAAAAGTATCACCGTAAATTCAACGATTTTCCAAAAACTTCTATTTATAAAATTTTTCAAAACAATCAAACCTTTAGTTATTAGAAAAGTTGCTCCAAAACTTTATTAAATTTCACAAAAGCTCAAATCACATTAAATTCACCAAATTTTCCACAAGTTGTAAAATATCCGAAACTTCAAAATCCATTAAACAATCAATCAAAACACAAATTTCTATTGATTCCAAATAAATAGAAAATTCATCAAATCATAACATCAAACTCATGCAAATATTTAAATCATCAAAAACATATTTAATAATTAACATTTAATGCATAAGAAAAATTCAATTCAAACAAATTTATAGAATTTAAATCAAATATAGCATATATTCCCAAATGATTTAGAAAATAAATGCACTCACAAGTCTGACGCGTGCTCCTGCTAGATCTCCGATCCAGCCCTCGAACGTGCACGAACACCTAAAATAAATTACCAAAACACTCTTTAAATTACCGAAACTAACCAACGGCTCAAAAGAGTCCTCTAAGCCTCAAATTACAAGATTAAAACACTAATTACAAGATTGGCCAGTAATTTCAGTAATTACAAAAATACCCCAATATTTTCAAAAATTACGAAAATGTCCCAAATCGGTAAAAATCTCCAAAATACACAGATTTTCTTGTTTCAAGTCCGATTTCGGCAAACTTTATACCGAAACGAAATTGAAGATGCAAGGAACGAGAATCTACCTTCAATTTCAGGATTCGTCGCAGCAATTGATCGAAATCGGTCCTGGAAGATCAGACCTCGGCCGGGATTGTGCGTTTTCGAATCCGACCAAAATTAGATCAAATTGAAGGTACAGAAAGCTTGCCCACGACCCTAGGAATGCGTTGGAATGGGTGGTGAGCACCCACTCGCCGCCGGCAGCCTCGCCGGAGGCGGTGAAGATCCGGCCAAAGATTGAGTCCGTTGGGGGTGAAAACGGCTGAGCCGGCAGGAGAGGGACCCTGGGTTAGCTTCACTGGCACGAGGCGGAGCTTCCTGGATGGGCGGTGCACCACCACTCGCAGCGGTGGGGCAGATCGGCGGTGGCGCGTGGCAGCAAATTTTCAGCCGTTTTCCGCCGTGCTCCAGCGGTCTCCGGGGTAAATCTCGGTACCAAAATGTAGATCGTCGCACCAGCTTTTCAACGGTATCAAGCACGCTCCCTAACTCCACGGGAATAGTGAGATCCGACTGGCCAAAGGTGGTGTCGCGACTGTGTACGGTTTGCGCGGTCTCTCAGTTTCGCTACAATTTCCGGCGATCTGGGTCGTTTCACGGCGAACTACCAGTACGGGGAGGAAGAGGAGATTGCCGGCTTCGATCTAGGGGTGGTTTTCGGCCAAATCCGGCCACGGTGTGGCGGCTGTCGGCATGGGAAGGAGGGGCGCGATGAAGGTGGGAGATGGCGTCAGGGGGGGGGGGTCTTCGGGTGTGCGTGAGAAAATTCCAGAATTCTAGAAATTTTTAAAAAGGAATACAGGGGCAAAATAGTCATTTCTCACCCATAAATACCAGTCCTTGCCAAATTACCAAAAAGCCCTTCACACTAAAATGACCATAACTTCCCGGTCTTAACTCCGAATCAAGCGTATTACTAGTCTACGGACTCATATCGACTAGCTCTACGCAGCTGTACCAAAGTCAAAACCAAAATATAACCACATAAAAAGTCAACCCTATGGCCCACTTAAGGTCAAACTGGTCAAACTTAAAATTTTTACTATTTTTCTCAAAACAGGATGTTACACGATGATGGTGGATCAAACAAGGTTGGACCTCCTAAAGCTTGGCATTGTGATGATGCAAAAGCTTTTGTCCAATTTTTAAAAGGGTTTTATGATGTTACTTTGAAATTTAGTGCTTCAATACAAGTAACTTCAAATGTATATTTTCATCATGTTTCTTCAATTCAAAAGCAGTTACATGAACTTTCTGTTAATGAGGATTCTCTTTTGCGCGATATGGCAAAAAGAATGAGAGATAAGTATGATAAATATTGGGGTTCTATGAGAAATGTTAACAAATTGCTTTTGATTGCAGCAGTGCTTGATCTAAGATATAAGATAGATTATATATCATGTACTTATGACATGCTTTATGATAATGATGAAGTGATTGTTAATAATATGACAAAAGATTTGAAGGACACTTTAATGCGTCTTTTTGAGTGGTATAAGGAAAGTGAAGTGTCTTCCAAGAGTAGTATTCAAGTTTCAAGTTCAACAAATATAGAGCCTACTACTTCTAGTTTGAATAGTGAAACTCAGTTGGAAGTGGAACAATCAAGTTATGCTGATAAGATTTGGATTTCCTATATGAAAAAGATAGAACAAAGTAAATGCAATGAGATAAAAATGACGTGGACAGATATTTGATGGACCCTTGTGAATCACTGGTTAATGATTTGACATTTTGAATTGGTGGAGGGTAAATGGTGGCAAGTACCCTATCTTGGAAAAACTTGCAAAAGATGTGTATGCGATTCAAGTATCTATTGTGGCTTCTGAGAGTGCTTTTAGTACTGGAGGACGAATACTTGATCCTTTTAGGAGTTCTTTGACTGCTAAAATGGTGGAAACTTTGATATGTTGTCAGAATTGGCTGAAAAATTCTCAACATATTGACATATTATTTTTAGAAGAAGCAGAATATTATGATACATTGGATGCAGGTATGTAATAAATAAATTATATTAGCTTGCATGTAATATTGTGTTTGTGTTGTTAATTCATTGCAACCATCTAATCTAATGTTTGTTTTATTTCAGAGCTATGCAAAATAACTTCGGTGCCAAAGTGAATTGATTTGTAGGAATGCTTGAAGACTTGATTGGGTCATTACAAATCACTAATGGACAATGGCAAAGCTTGGAAAATTCTAAGGAATTATTTTCCTTTTGTTTATTTTGATTTCATGGTTTGTATTTTAATGGGCAATATCAATGCTAAATTGTATTTTGGTAATGTAGTTTTTAGTTAAGATTTATTAATTTAGGACTGTATTTTGGATACAAGTTATACATGCTCAAACATGATAGGCCCATTATTTATATCTATATATATTTTGGTAATGTAAAAACTAAAATGAGTAAATATAAAACATAAAAAAATGAAAAAAAAATACGAATCGAACCTTTTAAAACCGAACCAAACCGAACTATGCGGTTTGGTTTTCCACTTCCTCATGGTTTGGTTTGGTTAAGTATTCTGTCTTAACCGAAATCTCGGTTTAGTTAATTTTTCCGTCGCAAACCGAATCAACCCAAACCATGCCCACCCCTATCGCAAGGACATGGAGACACATTTGGAATATTAATCACAAAGAAAAACTTCATGCTCAAATCATTTTGGCATGGGTCCAAACCTAATGTTTTATACACTTCATTCTTCATATCTAATAATGTAAAACTCTTTCTTATGTAGGTAGCTTCCATTTTTGAATCTTCATGTACCCACATACATTATTCATTTTTTGTTCACTTTCCATTGTAAGATATTTGTATTGGAATCATGTCCATTTTACTACAACTGAAACAATTTAAAAATAAAAAATGATGTTAAATAATGATAAAATAACATATTACCCAGCTAAAAATATGAAGTAACAAATAAAGAGTTGACCCCACCACAGAGCAGGGGGGCCCGTCCAATATAGGCAGGGCCATAGGCATAACAAATGTTTCTCTCTGCTTAGTACCCAGACTCAATTAGACGAGGCCCCTACTTTGTGGCGGAGTCAATACTTTATTTGTTTCAGTTAAGTCTCCCACCCCATTTTATATACTCCGTTTGTTGGGCGGGGTACATCGTCTTCAACCTTGGGCAAACACTGTTTAGACTATGTTTTTCTTTGTTTTTTTCATTGTAATAAATTTCAAAATACACATACTGAAGCATAAAACTAATATAAATGATGTTTTAGCAATGATTTTAACAAAATAAATGTAAATTACTTTAGTGATGATTGTAACCAAAGAAATGCAAATTACCTTTCTCAATATTGAAGATGCAATGCAATTCCTTTTCTGTATATCCAAAATATTTTGAGAATGGAGCTCTAAATAAACCAAATGGTGTTGAAATACAAAGATAATCAAGATGGAGATTTTAAAACACATTTTTTTTTAAACAGAGCACAAAAACAAATTTGTTCATGATACATAATAGTTATTGATGATGAAAAGTACAAAAACAGAGTAATGAAAATTAGGTTGGTGAGGACATTAATTGAGAGATGATATTTTTGGTTTTTTCTCATAAAATATGTGCATTTTTCAGAGTTTTTCAAATAGTGGGCATTTTTTATTAACTGATTGCCTACGTGGCCATTTGTCCAAATTCCCCTTTAAAAAATCATGCTTGAGCTTTGTTGTATTTGGGTTCGTAACCACGGGCCTTATTGATGATTTTGGACCTCAAAAACCAACCCATTTCTTATCCTTTAAAAGGCTACTGATCCTTCATGTTGTGAGCCCATTTCTTCAAGCCCATTATAATAAATTCTTAAGTTTTGTACTGATGCCCCTGTTAAGTTAGTGAGAAAAATAAAATAAAAAAATCACTCCTACTCTTTTTTTTTTAAGCATAAAACATCACTTATTCAAAAATTAAAATGTTGCATTTTCTCACATTTTCTCTACTTGTGGAATATCTAAAATTATATTTGTTTAAAACTTTAGAATACCCATCATTTCCAAAACGATACCTACCATTCCACTCTCATTTTCTTTGTAGCGGATTCTCTCAAATACCTTAAAATATAAATCCAAAGCAAAATATTCATTTTGGCATTTATTTTGTAGCTTGTTTTGAGTTTGCATTGAGCAATACATAACATAAAGCTCAACTCCAATATCTAGCAAAATAATTTTATTTTTCTATGTTGCAACCATGATAAATTATTGTATACTAGTTGTTCAAGCAAAAAAGCCAACATTTAGATAATGAAGCCCAAATTAATGGATATGGCATTTAATCGGATTAGAGGTATGAGATTTCAAGGCTCTAGTCCAATGAAGCTCAAAAACTTTGAGACAGAATGCCTTGGGTCTCAATTAGTTTATTTTCTTTTAGATAAAAAGGAAGGAGAATATGCATGTATGAAGCAAGCTCTATTCTTTGTTCTTCACTCAATGTGTGAAGTCCCTTATCTACTATGGTTTGATTTGGTATTTATAGGTATTTTGCTACTTGCTAACGTTACCAACATCTTAGGTGCATTGGATGCTTTATTCAATCATTAAATGCTGGTGATATAAGTGTTTAGTGCATGTAAAATGTCTTAAATAAGGTAGCATGCATGCGTTAAGTTGATCCATGCATAAGTTGAGATGGCTACATTTGTCTATGCTAAAGAGCTCATTAGTGTGGCAGCTGCTCGGACACAACATTGTTGTGGAACCTAGTTTCTTCTTTCTCCGATCAGAAGAAAGAGAAACTATGGTAGGGCGACAAGTGTGCAAGCTCATTGTTTGGATTGAGATTGGTAGGCCGGATAATCGGTTTGTATCACTTTATGCCACTTTAGAGCTCAAATCCACGATGAGCTTATCTTGAAGCCCAAAGCCATGATTTTATACACACATTAGTGCATTAAACATGCTTGTATATATTATATATAAAACGATGCCTTTTAAATTAAAAACGATGGGCCCAGGTCCAAGCCCATTGTTTTTACTCACGGCTCCAATACGGTGCCATTTAAGTAAAAATGATGGGCCTAGACTTGGACCCGTCATTTTTATTAATTTTTTTATTTATTTTTTACCCAGCAGGAGGCAGTCTGTGCTAGACATTACAAACAAACATGTCGGTTCACACCAAAACCAACATTTTTAATTATCAACCATTATAAACAACAGTTTCAGTGTGGAACCTTCGTTTATAATGTAGAACAAAAATAACAGTTTCAATATGAACCGTCGTATATACACCACGACAATGACACGTGGCAGACACGTGTTTGGAATGTTATAAACGACAGTTCCATTGAGGAACTGTTGTCTATAGTAAACAACCAAGACACGTGGCATCCACGTGTCTTGGAGCATTATAAACGACGGTTCCTCTGGGAATCGTCGTTTATAACCTATAATAACGACGGTGGATTTTTTAAACCATCGTTTATGTTTTTTTTTATGCGATGGACCATCGTTTTTATTGCTCACAAAGTTAATAACCGTCGTTTTAGTAGATCAATGCCGGTGATCTCCGGACACTGACATTTATATAGAATTAAGAGACACCGTATATAACTTTTTTATGTAATATTGAATTAGATCAAACCCATCAATCTATATTCGAAATTGAGATCAACCTACAAAGGCAAATATATATATATATATATATATATATATATAAGAAAAATAAAATTCACTTGCACTTGAAAATTAGGACTTTGTTGGTGCCCATATTGATTCAAGATCAAATCTTTTGCCCGTGCTCATAATGATTCAAGATCAAATATTTTTTTCTTCCTTCCTATAATTCAAATCCAACGATTCAATTAAGAATTTAAATACAAATTCAGATTGAGAAAAAATTATTAGAAAGTTAAACATGTGGAGTAATGCTATAAATATTAAAATAATGATCACATTTATTTATCAAATGTCACATATATTGTATAATTTAAATACAAAAAAATAAATTTGTAAATAGTTAATGAATTAAAATGATATATCAATTAAATATGATACATTATCTATTACACTGTTTAATAAATATTATGGTAATTCTAATATTATTGTAAAGATAATATAGAAAATTCCACTGATAGAAAATGGGAAATGGACAAAATTTTAACTTTTGATTATGAATTTTTTTTTCTTTTATTGAACTTAGCAAAAGCATCCGTACATAAAACTTTAAATTCTTGACCTCACCAAACTCAACTCGACATTGTGCAAGCTTTTCCCAAAATCACAATGATTTTTGTTTACAAATTAAAGTTTAATGAATGAGGGTCAAATCCATGTCCATTAAATCTATATATATGTGGTAACTCAGCTGGAATTCTTAAACCCTAGTTGGAATATTTAAAGCAGTCTTTGACAGAACCATAGCCTCCTTCCACATCTCCATTCTCCAAAATTATCAACGTTAATAATTTACCAAAAGAAAAATGATAATAATTATAAACTTTTTAGAATCCGCCTCAAAAAGTATAAATGTACCTTTTACATAAAAATGACAGGTATTCCACGAAAGAAACAAATATGGTATTATTAATACCAAAAGTTCTATCCCCAAAGTCAAATTTTTGGTGCTCTAAAGTCTAAACGATTGCTTGGATACTTTTTTTTTTTTTTTTTTTTTTTTTTAAAAAAAAAAGAAAAAAAAGGAACTTTTTGGATATTCGGATTTCTGTGTTTGCTTTTGCAGTAACGAATTCTCTACCGACCGCGAGCCCATTTATATGTTGGGCCGTTCAGTATTTTGACACCTTTGCAAGAAAAAAAGAGAAGGAAAACAAGAAAAGAAAAAGAAATTGAATAAATTTGGTTGAAGATCTTTCTAACGAATTGAATGATCTTGCAACAAATTGTTTGGTCCTAATTTTTTTAGCACATAGATGGCCACATCTCAACTTCTATCGGTATGTATATAGTTTTTATTAAATGTTTTATTTAAATTTGATGGGATTTTTATTGGTATAAGAGACTTCAAATCCTATTTAAGAAATTAATTTCCTAAAGAGGTGAAATGATCTCAATCCTTATATTTCAATAAAAATTAAATATGGATATAAAATAATTGTGAAACATGCGACTTTGGTGCAACATAAAGTTGAATGATTAATCAATACAAGTTGGGATGAATGCTTGAACATTTCTTTTTTGAACAAAGTTTCAGATTCGAATATTGTCGATGTAATAGATTTGCACTGGGAGAGCTTTACTTTTTAGTGGGCCCATCTGGTTCGAACTGGATTAAAAAATAAAGTGTAATATTTTGATACCAGCGTGTCAATTTATAAAAAAATAAATTTAATGATTAAGAAGGAAATGATTTTCCAAAAACAAAAAAAAAAATAATAAGAAGGAAAGGAAATAAATTAAATTGTGTGAAAATAAAATAACATAGAAAAAAATAGACAAGGCCCATTTCAAGAAAGTTTTTTTTGTTTGTTTGTTTTGTTTTTGTTTTAGACAAAACACACATTTAAAGAGAGTTTTAAGATAACGAAATCAACACACAATTTAATTGCATAACTTCGTCTTTGCTGTAAAAATGAAATTACAGTTCTCTCCTTTTCCCTTAATTTCACCATTTTTATTTAATTTTTTTTTAAACAATACCATTAATTTTTATTCTATGAGTGGGGAACGCATATCTAGTTAATTACCAATTTGTTTAAAAACCAAAAAAAGGAACTTTATATTGTTATTATTGTTGTTCAGATGTCCATATCCATCCATATCACCAAGAAATTATGTTAATCAATTTTAACCGATCAAATACCTTAACCTAACTTAATTATAAGAAAATAAACCAAACTGGAATTGAGGTACCCATCACCTTCCTTCTGGATTGATTCAGGCAAATGGTAGGTGGTGCCTTGACATTGACTCCACCACATACCAAATATTCCAAAGGATTAATTAAATTTTGTGCTTTCCGGACTTGTTGGATAAATTTAATTTTGGCTCCTATTGAGTCACTGAGTCCCTTCAAGTGGGAAATGAAGGAAACAAGAGGTTGACATGGAAGAGCAAAAGCTTTCCAATTCTATAAGAATTGGTAGCTTAATTGATTCGAGGAATGAGAATTGCCCTCATAGCCTATAGGCTCGATCACCGACAAATAATTGGATGATTTTTAGGTCAAAAAAGTCCAACAAAGTCTGAGAGATAGGTGTGAAAAGTTTTGTTCTAATTAGCTCTCCATTGCAATAAATAAACGTGTAACCTGAGTTTTGACTACAAAGAACTGATAAGTAGTTGTAGCTGGAGAGAGACATGGACAATGAGCTTAGTCTTAGCTTTTGGAATCATGATTCTCTGTTTTATTTTTATGTCTCTGTTTCTATCTATCATTTAAAAATTAATACTAAATTTATTAATTAAATTTTTAATATATAATGATGTATCAGTTTATTAATAGTTAATAAATTTGATTATTTTAGAATTGCTTATCGTTTAATGTCATTAGTAATGAAATAGAAAAAAATAAGTGAAATAAAAGATATTCTTCAAGTTGTGCGACAAAAATGAAGAGGGGATCCCAATCCTTGCTCTTGTATTCGTTATTGTTGTCAATTTGGTCGGCAATTGGGTTGGTTTTTCTTTCATCTACCCCATTAAAGAATCATTGAAATCATTCCTTGGGCGACCAATTTTTCGCCAAAAATGTTGGGTGGCAATTTTGGAAGCTTGTCTGAATGCTAATTGAAATGGAAAAAGAGGGCTTTTCTGTTTGGATTCTCATTTTGGAATTTTTTTTTTGCTAAGAGTATTCTCATTTTAGATTGTGATGCAAGCCATGCATTAATTATATATAAATTCTTCTTAATTAATATTTTTCATAAACAATATTATTTTGGTTTTAATTTAGTTCTTAATTTTAGATTCCCACTAATTTTCTTTTTAAAAAAGTTTGAAGATAATATTAATGGTGGTATATAGTGGATAAGATGACATAATTTGGATCTTACATGTTTTCTTTGTCGATTTGATCGATGCATGGTGGTATGCCATATGGAATATATGATGTCATTCATAAATTAAGCCTAATATGTTCTTACAAAGAAAAGAAAGTTGTTAATATTCTATTTGGATATAAAATATATAATACATTTTTATTTATTTATTTGATTGAAAAGATAACTCATTTTATACGTTTTTATTTATGCTAGCTAGTAAACATAATTTGAACCTAATCAAATGTAAAGTTTAAAAATATTACACAGAATTGTAGAATTTTCAACTAACCGACAAGGCTCTAAGTTCTAAATGGGAATACGATTATTAGGTATATCATGACAAAATTAAAATTATAAGCTCTAAGTTTATTTGTTCTAAGTGCACTGCAAATTTTATTATCATTATTATTATTATTAATTTTTTTCTATAAATTAACTAATCGATATTTATGCCCTTATAATATATCCTGTTAGTTGTGCAATTATTTACCAGGTCATCGAAATAACGAGTTGTACGTGCATTCAATATATTAAGAGCTTTGAATTGTTTATTTTATTAATTTCTTTTGGCTAAAAAATTATAAAATCTGGATCTTGTAATCCAACATTTTTT